>CM070645.1:44047377-44329802 GCA_036346575.1 Dendrocalamus sinicus | reverse complement strand
TACTCTCTTTCCTCCACATAGATATATGCCGATGTGTACATGCATATAGCTAGTGACTCAGACCATTGGAGATGCCCTTATAATCCCGATGGAGCTCAAGAATCTTTAGCACATTTAATTGCCTCAAAAGATCTTCCATTAAACTTTAGTTAGTTAGGTGTGTACTTAAAAGTACATTAGAATTGCTCATAATCTTATATTTACTCACATTTCTAGATAGACAATTACTAGAGATTTAATTAAAATACTACTATAATGGTCGTGATAAAATTAAAGAACTCTTTGGAACCTGTACATTTTTGGTAGCGTTTACGTCGGACATATGAAGTGGTCGGTCTAGAGAAGATTATCTTAGTGTAGTCGTTCATTATATAAATGATGACTAGGCATTGAAAAAGTAAATCATATGCTTCAAATTAATTGATGTAGCACAAACAAGTGAGAATATAGCAGAATGTATTATCAAAGTCATGGAAGATTTTGGTCTTACATATAAAATTTTTGCAATTACCCTGGACAATGCTGCAACAAACTTCAGGGCAAATGGATATTGTCACTCCCTTATTCAGTACATACATCGAATAATTCTTGCTAAATCAGCAATGCACCTTCCATATTATTAATCTTATAGTCAAATGTGGTTTGAAGAGGTTGGATCCGCATCTTCAAGCTTTTCGCGATGCAGTTTCTTTCATAAATAATTTTAACCACCGAATTGCAGCATATAAAATCTATTGCATTGTGATAGGTCTATGTCCATGAAAGTTCACTGTGGACATGTAGATAAGGTGGAACTCAATTTATCTCATACTATAAAATCCTTTTCTCATAAGCCTATATTTTCTGTTTCTATCCACACGCATTATCACACCCATACCATTAACACACTACTGATTGAGCAAAGACTGTATGTTGTTAAGAAATCACTAGCATTTTGGAACTCTTTTACGAATGCAATGTTACTTTTATCTAGAGCGTATTGTCCAACATATTATATAATTGTGCATCATATTCTTGCGATTGCCGGTCACTTGAAATTTAATGAAAGTGACCCAGTGTTACGAGAGGTTGTACACGCTATGAAAACTAAATATTGAAAATATTAGAATGAGATTTCGTACTTATACACATTTGCATTCACTCTAGATCCAAAAGCTAAAATTGCAGGATACACTAATTTTTTTTAATTATAGGTGAGGCTATAGACATAGATTATTCTAACTATTTTATATATGTTTGTTCCCAATTGTCTAGAGTTTATTAGAAGTACGGGCATGAGTTTCAGGGGGTTCGCTTGCAACAACCTTTACCAGCACCTACCACAAGAAGACAAATACGTGGAGCGAAATCTTTGGTGCACGAGGATCCTCCGAAAGATCAAGCTCTACATTGTCAAGTGATGCAATAATCCATACTAGGGCCTATGGGAACTATCGGTCGTCAACAGCTATTCCGTGCCTCACCATACAAAGAACTTCAACATTTTGGACTGGTGGTATGATCACAAGCTAACATATCTGGTGCTATCCATATATAGCATATGATATGTTACCTGTTACTGTCTCGATGATTTCTTCCAAGTCTGTTTGAAGCCTTTCTAGAAGAATATCGAAGGAGAAAAAAAACAAGACTCACAAGTGAGATGATGGAAGTACTTCACACAGTGAAAACTAGGAGCTAGCTGATGCGTGACCTCAACACTGCGTGGTGGATATGAAGTTGGAATATGTGTTCAACAATCTCTATCTAAATGGCGGTGAAGGCAATCAAGACAACGACAACACTGCCGATTCTTAGAGCATTCATATATACATTGTACTTTTAATGATTTTTTAACTACAATGTTGAGTTACATGTTGTACTCTTTTTTTGTCAAGATTTTCTAAATTAAGTTTTACTTGGCAAATCAGCTTAACAAGGACCATTTTAATGTAATAAAGCTCATCATTACATTTTTGCAATTTATTATGACTTTTTCTAAAATTTATTATACATTTTAAAAAAATTCTACACTATATTGTGCCTTTTTGAATTCTACATAATTTTTTGAACTATTGCATTTTTTCAAATTTTTGGGCCAAACAAGCCAGTGGCCAAACAGCTAGCCGTGCCTCTTCGGCCGTCGAAGCTAACGGTGCATGCTTTGACCTAGTACGAACCTCTCTAGGTCGTGCACGAGCCAACATGGCATGTCTGTTGGTGCCGACGGGCTAAATAAGTTGTGCTCAACGAACCCGTGCTGGGTTGTGTCGTGCTACACATTTGGCCATGACTATAGATATCTATCATATGTAGCCTAGACTCCTTTAACAATAGTCACTAATTATCGAGCATTTGGACAACTTCCCTCTATACTTGGTTATGCTATTTCTTAGTTTTCATATACCACATAAAAAACAACAATTGCTACTCAAAACACATGGTGTGTTTTTTTAGTTGCAAACAACTGCTATTCAACTCTAGCTTTTTTTTATTTGATCATGCTATACACCCATCATTCTTGGCATTTCTACTATCACCAATAACAATAACCAACGACGTCAGATGTTGAAGGCAGCAACATAAGGGTAGACGAATCAGGTGCAACCCCCAGTTTAACAGTCAATTTTCAAGATAAAAACACAAAAAAAAAACAAATTATGAAATCAAGCTTAGAAAGGAAATATGGATACTTTTTTAATCGTGCAGGGTTCATTGGTGAAGTTTGAGAGTGATCCATATAAAAACAAACACATTACATTTTGTACCAGGTAACTTGCCGCTTATTTCATTTTGTACCAGAGTTAAGTCATACTTTCACTTTGCACTAAAATGGACTAAATAAAATTTTACTTTGCACTAGCCTACTCTTATCTGCTCAACCTAGCTCTATATAATGATAAGTCGAAATACACAAATTTGATTGCTCAGTTCCTTCAATTTGGTTATCCTATTTGGGACTATAATTTATTGGTTAGTGTAAAGTAAAATTTTATTTGGTACACCTTGGTACAAACTGAAACTATGAGTTAGGGCCTGTTTGGGACTGCTCTGCTCCAGTTTTTCCAGCTCTGCTCCACCAACTCCACCATGGAGTAGCTCCACCGTGGAGTTTCGGGCAGTGATCTGTTTTGCACGCACTAGCTCCAGCTCGAGGAATGTGAGGTTTCACGAGAAGGTCCAATGTGCCCCGAATGATGTTTGGTGTATGTTTTGATGTCTGCGGAGTATATGTAATGAATTTTTGTTGCCAATTGAAATATGATGTAAAATATTATAATCGCAATTAATTTATTCGAAAACCAAAAACAAATGTTTTGGTCAAATAATTCCATCCTTTTGTCCCATAAATTGCAACGTGCATGATAGATAATTCACAAAGTCCATCATTCGAATACAAATAATTATCAAAATAGAGAATGCTTGTCATATTGCCCAATGAGATGACCAAAATAACGATCATCAGATCCAAGTTTCTAACACCACCACCACCACCACCATCATCATCGTGACATCACCACCTCACACAACATCAAGAGGCAATGTTACTCAACACTATCTGAGAGACACAAGCACATGCAACAACTACACCGGCACCATACAATTGAACATCGGCAGGAGCGAGGCGGAGGAGGCGGCGGCAGCCGCGATATCTCGATGCGGTGAGGAAGTTGTCTGCAGTGTCTGACACGCGGCCGCCGAGCCCACCGGCACGCCAAAGCCGTGGTATCCGTGGGAGATGAGGTTCTTCTTGCGGCCAAGAACCGGAGGTTTGGGCACGACGCGAGGACTCGGGAGCTCGCCTCGGCAGCGCACGCGGCGAGCTTCGGTGGCGTGCGGCCGTGCCCAGGCCGGTCAGCGTCGAGCGCCGGCCGGCGACCACTTCCTCGGCGCCAGCCTTGGCGAAAGAGAAGCGCGCGGGCGGAGGTGGGAGGCGGAGGCGGGCAGGAGGAGAGGCGCGGCTGGGGTGGGAGGGAGAGAGCGGCGCGTGGGGGCGGAGAGGAGCGGCGCGGTCGGGGCGGAGAAGGTGCGACGCAGGCGGAGTGGGAGAAGAGGCGGCGCCGTGGTGGGGAGGAGAAGGAGTGGCGCGTGGCCGGGGGGAGGAGAGGGCAGCGAGGTGGGTGGGAGGAGAGGAGTGGCGGCCGTGGGTGGGAGGAGAAGGAAAAGAAATCGAATCGGTAGGAGGAGGAATTGTGTAATGGCGGTGGTGGGTAATTTTTCCCAACTCTATGAGGAGATACAAAACTTCGGTTCAAGTACCCTTGAGGAGCTCGAGAAAACGTGGAATAGGCCTTCAACTCCACCTTTTTCTTGGAGCGAGTTCTTGGAGTTGGACTGTTTGGCTAGACAAGTTTGACGAGTTAAAAGGCTGGAGCGACGATCCCAAAGGCCCTTAACCCTAGTGCGAGTAAAACAAACAAAAAATTACCCGATTCAAAGTGCAATTTACTAAAAACCGTTTGCTTCAAACTTGCCATTACATACATGGTTCTAATTTTCACCAAAGCCGACTATGAGTACATTTCTTTTGAGCTATAGTTTATGGATTTTGGCCTAGTGCGAGTGCAAGTGTGAACAAATTGAAAGCGATAAGTCACTTTTAAAAGACTATTTCAATAAATCATTTCGAAACGGCGACGAATGAACCATCCCATTTATTTATTCGAAATACGTCAAAAGGCATAAACTAAAAAGAACATGTCTTATGATTAGGATTAAAACCCTCACCACATGTACCTTAGGTATGACCTTCAGAGTTTGTCTTTCTCCGTAAGCTGACTTTTTTTTTTGGAGAAATCGCGAAGGGCTTTAGTTTTCTAAGACAAAGCGGCATTAAACTTGTTCAAATAAAAAAAGGCACACATTGTTTGTACTCTATAGGGGTCTGCTCTAAATAGTTTCAGTTTTTTCTTCTAAATTTCAGTTTGTTTTACTATTTTTGGTTTTTTCTCTTATTACTTTATATTGTCCCAAAATATATAGCGATATTTTTCGATTTTCTCAATTTTAACTCAAAAAAGCTACCGTTCAAAAAAACCCTCACAAAAAACTAAAAGCCAAGGCAGCCCTTTGGAGCAGGCCAGATAATTTTGAGCTGAAGCCCTCAATCAGGGCCGGAGATCCAAACAGTCTGAGTTCGGGCTTCAGTAGCCCTCCTAGCCAAGCCCGAATACAAACAGTGAAACAGGCCGCAGAGTTTTTTTGAAAGAAAACACACTGCAAGCAGGCCGCAGATTTTTCCCCATCCTCCCCAAGTTTTTTACCGTCACGCGCGTCGCCTCGCAGTTTCCCACACGGCTCCCACTCACCTCACCCCGGCCACCTCCTCCAATCCACCACCGGCGGCGGCGACATGGAGGTCGGCGGCGAGGAGTTCGCGATCGGCGTGGTGATCTCCGTGAAGACCACCCTCGGCGAGGAGTTCGAGGGCCAGATCGTCTCCTTCGACCGCCCCACCAACCTCCTCGTCATCCATATCCTTCCCAAATCGCCCTTGTTCCCCCCACCCCCCCCTCCCATCTCCATGTCTTTTACTTCTTTGTTCCGCTGTTTGTATTTGGCGCGTGGTTGTTTTGTTTCCATGACGGCGTAGATCACAGGAGGGCGTGGGGAAGGCGGAGAGGGGGGAGCGGCGGAACGTGAGGGTGCTCAAGGCGAACTACATCCGGGAGTTCTCCGTGGTCGGCAAGGCCGATGATCCGCTCGACCCGGCTGGCTGCGTGCTCGACCTCGCCGCCATCCACGCCCGGGAGGAGGCCGCCCTCAGGTGCGTCATACTCTATCTCGAACCTTTTGTACTATTTAGTCATTGCCAGTTAGGCATGTGATGTCTATTTGTTAGGTCGCTTAGGTTAAAGATGAGGTCATGATTGGATCATACAACTCAGGAAAAACATGTATAAATCGACATTGTTTTGGATTCTAGTTACTGTGAATGGAAAGTCATGTCTGAGAGAAAAAAAATAAAGCAATAAAAATATAAGTTTTTTTTCATAATGCTCAGTTGACTAATATTGTAGTTGTTCCAAAACTGGACCTGCCTCTTCTAGTTGGTACAAGCGATACTGGTATAGTGTCTGGATGAAAAAAGTGATATCAAGTGAAGGAGGAATAAATATGTGCTTGAAAATAGGAGAGCTAGAGGAAGGCCACCGGATCTAATAAAATGGTTCATATTGTTTGGATGGTTCTAAAAATCTTGGCCTTTCATCAAGAGAATGAAAGAATGACATTGGATGTATCAACTAAACAAAAAGGAAACAATTTGGAATTGGTCTTGTTACAGTAGATTAGAATAGATGCATCAGTTTGGTATTTGGGTGGAAATTCATAGTTTGCAGTCTATGGGCTCTCCTATCATTAACTGATCAGAGCCGTGTTGGCTTTTTGGTAACTAAGCAAAAGAGTAGATTTTAAAATATGGTCAGCAGTATAACTGACATAGCATGGTATACACTATTTTAGAACTCAGGGAGAGGTTGGGGCAATTGGGTTCCAGAGTTTGTTCTTTTGTGCTGATCAAGGGCAGTGTCCTCTGTGGAAGTACAAACATGCAACATTGGAACAACCGAATCCAACCTGTAAATGACATGCAAATTAGCTACTAAGCTTGCTTTATCACTTATAGCTGAATGCATGTGCGTTGCTACTAGGGCTGTAAAAAAAGCTCGAAGCTCGTGAGCTACTTGAGTTCGGCTTGTTCTAGGCTCGATTCGAGCTCGGTTCGAACTTTAAACGAGCCGAACTCGAGCTTGATCTCGAGCTCGCGAGCTTTACCGAGCCGAGCTCGAATAGTTCGTGAGCTCCGATTCGAGCTTAAATAATAATACATATTAATTCTTATCGAGCTTATTCGAACCGAACTCGAGCTCGAGCTTTTCTTATTGTTGAAAATTAGTGTATATTTGAATTATTTTGACTGTTATCGAGCTTACTAGAGCCGAACTCGAATTTAAAATTTTCTTATTATTGAAAAATAGTGCATAATAAATTATTTTAATTGTTATCGAGCTTCAACGAGCCGAGTTCGAGCCTACTCGAGCTTAGGCCAAGCCGAGCTCGAGCCCAGGTCCGGGCTCGAACCCCAACTCGAGCTCGGCTCGAGCTCGAGTCTGGAAGGCCAAGCTCGCTTGAGCTCGGCTCGTTTACAGCCCTAGTTGCTACGGATAAAAAGATATCCTATTACCCCCACCACATCGAGTCGACATCATCGTGATCAGCCTGCCTGGTCCATGCCCTCAGCTCCGCCTCTGCACTCGGCTGAGTCGCGCGTCTGAGCCCTCGTCTCCATCGCACACCCATTAGAGCTATGCTTTTTTTTTCTTGTTAGAGAATTTTTAGAGAGGTAGAATTTGTATGTTGTTAGTTTGTTTTTCTGTTTTGTTAGACTTTCTAGGGATGTGGAAGGGGAGTTGTGAGGAGTGACATACTGCCGCCATCACCACCACTACCTTCTTTTTAAGTAGTAAAGATAAAGATCGCTTATTTGAGAAAAAATAGGTTTCAAAATTATCCCTTTTCTTTTGCCATGCTGGAGATGGATGGTGTTTGCTTTGGGGTCTCACATTGTTTTTGTCATTGTTTGACACCTATAAGTGCATAAATTATAGTGAATATTTTATTCTGGTTATATGCTCTTAATAGAACTATTAGGATGAGTTCAACTATGAAGTTAGGCAAATGCTTGCTTCAGCCACTGAAGAATTTTTTGACTTTGAGGAGGTTTCATTACTAGCATATCCCACCTTGTTTGGGACAAAAGGCTTTGCTATTGTTGTTGTTTTGCTGTTAACTTGATAGATGATGTTTGGCTTGAGACCCAAAGTTAGGTTATTAGCATTTGGGTTGTCTTGATGAGTTGATGGAAGCTACCATATATGTGGATGTTATAATTGTCGGGTGAATGGTGTTAAATTATAGTAAAAATTTCTCAACAGGTGATGTTGTTGACTAATGATGTGTATGGATCGCAGCCTATGTATCTCTACAATGCTGGTTTGTTGTTGAAGAGCTAGCAAATGATTGATTCATCCTTTTGCTTATTTATGTGGGCATTATGGTTATTTCACTCAGGGGCCTTTTTTGGTGTTTGATGGTTTCAAGTTAAACTTTGTGATATATTGCATCAAGCTAATTGTTACTAATTACAAGCAAAGGATTAGCTTGCACAGTGTTGTCTTCTGCATTGCGATATATTGGGTTCTCACATTACATGCAATGATGTGCAGGCAAGCTGAGATTGAAGCCGACAGAATTGGAGTTGGTGTCACCCCAGAAGCTCAAAGTATATTTGATGCGTTATCCAACATGTAAGTTTGACCTTTCATTATATGCTTTTTTTCGAGAACACTGTATGCTTTTCAAGAATATTCATGCTTTTGCCCATGTTGCTATGAAGTAGCGCTTATATTTTAACCCCATAGTTACCGCATCTGATGTTCAGTACACACTTAAGATCTTTTGGTCTCTATGTTGGTCAAATCGTTACCAGTTTCATGTTCTCTCTCTGTGGTGGGGTGTGTTGTGGGGTGGGGGTCCACCTTTGTTCACAAATGATAATGAACGCTATGGTATTTTTCCAAATTTCCCCTAGAATACTTACTCCATAAGTATATTCTGCAGACAACTTTCTTTATTTGGCAACTTTGTATTTCAAAAAACAGAAACAAAGATACAAACCTGAGATTTCTGTATTTACTGTGTAGGCGCCTGTAATCTTTTGCTTATTGGTTGTTTTCAAAAGCTTGAGGAAGGTCCTTACGTAAAACCTTGCTGAATATCTGTCAGATCTTGTTTCTGAGTTTTTTCAACTCTGCCGTTTTTAATTTATGCTACTTCTAGGTAGGGGTGAAAATGGATCGGATAGTTTCTGACCGATTCGGATGAAAATGAATACAGATTGTGTCGGATCGGATTTTCTTCGGATAATTCTTGGATCGAAAACAAATACGGATTTTTTTGTCAGAAACGAATACGAATACAGTAGGTCTGATATCCGGTGAATACGGATTATCCGGATAATACGAATTCGGATATCTGAGATTTCAGCCCAATATTGCCCACCAAGCCAGCCTCTCTCATCTTCCATGCAACCAGCCCACTAGCAAATATTTATGTTTATTAAAAATAAATTTAGTATTGTCGGTAGATTAAAATTTGTACCGATTAAATTGATGTATTGTTTAAATCATTTTGATGCAAATTTAAATTCTTAATTTATTAGTCACATGTAAATAGTAGAAATCTATTAAGAATTATTTAGGACTTTAGAAAAATTAGCTGCCATTTGAAGATTTAAAATCAGACAATGGTATGACTATTGTAGATAAAAATACTTATGCTTGTTTAGATTTCATTAATGTTTGACAAGATAAACTATTTATATGTTTTCATTGATTTTGGATGTATAGTTTAAGAGGTTTTATGTTCCAATAAATATTCGTAATCAGTATTCGTTTCGATTAAGTATTAAGCCGTATCAGTATTCGATATTATTCAGTATTTGTATTCATATCCGAGGTATCCGTATATGTATCCGCATCAGAAAAAATATGAAAACAAATATGGTAGAGGCATTATCTGTCCGTATTCGATCCGCTTGCATCCCTACTTCGGTGTGCTGAAATGGTAGCTCTTAACACAGAGCAATGCTTTGCTTTGAGGGGTTCTTGTGGGTGGTTATTGTTGAGTGGTGTCCCCACTTGTCGGTTTATTTCTGTTTGTTACTCTGTCTGTCAGACTGGTTTTGATGGAGGCTTTCTAATAATGCTGGGCAAGGTCTTGTTTGTGGTATATAAAGTATTGCAAAAATGGAATTTTATTCATTTTTCTTGAAATGAGTTTAAGATGAATCAGCATCTACCTATGTCCTTGAGAAATATTCAATTGTGGTAAGAGATACTGTTTAGGTGGGACCATGAAATGCGGTAGTTTTCTGTACTTTAGGCAAGATTGCAGTGCCTTGCACTTTTTCAGAGCAATATTTTCTTTCAGTGTGGTTGAACTATTTTGTTTGCAACAAATTCATTTTTCTTTATGTGGTTTCCTCTAATTTGTTCACAATAAATTGGTTTCTTTCTATACGGTTTGCTAGACGTTTAGAGCATTTCTACATTATGGAACTCTGCTGGAGATGCTGTATATGTTCATCGGTTTCTATACCAGTTAGTGGTCCTGATGTGTTGCACCATTGTTGCAAGTGTTTGGCGTATGTGAAAATCTAATGAAGCTTTGCTTTTTATCTCTAGTTCTGTATATACGTAGATAACAAATTATGTTGTTCCATCAGGCTTCCAGTTCAGTGGGACAAGACTGACATTGTTGTAATGAAGGAGGTTCGTGTATGCAGTCCATACCTGCCTGAAAATGTCAGCGGAGGAACATCAGCTGCAAATGAACGGGTTAAGAAAGTGGTAATGCTTCTATGCTTGTAGATCAATGTTTGTACTTTTAAACATCTTACCAGGAAAGCCTCTAATTATTGTTTATTTGTTTCTTTTGGGGGTGCGTGTTTCTTGCAGCTTGACTTTGAAAGGAAAAGACTACACGTGCGTGTACCTGGCCAATTCTAACTTATTTGGCCTGGCATGTTTTTACCTTAACTCCCCATTGTGCTCAGTTTCAAAGACTGCCCTCCTTTATTTAATTTCATCAATTGACTTCTCCAAATTTTGTTTCAGCAAAATCCCTGTTTTCATAACTACCATATCAATTAGCTAATTGTATACTCTGTGATATATGTCATATATCCTTTGGATAAATTATGACAAACTGCGCTGTTGTTTCAGTTGCTGATAGTAAAGAGGGATTGGCTGAAGCAAACTAATGTTATGGTACGGTAGCATTGCTATCTGATTAGGGGTGATGCATATTTTCATATTATGAATAATTTTATACATATCTTCATATTAGGATATCTTCATATTAGGAATAATTAGATGTATATCTTTATATTTTAGATAGTATGGATATAATATTATTTTTAGTTGATTGGTTACATTAGATTGTGTTAGTTTCTATATTGTTAGAGACTAACTTCATCTATATAAAGAGAAGAGTTGCACCATTCATAATCAAGTAATGAATAAACAAAATTCCTAGTTTCCTCTAGAGATGGTAATGGGTACCTGAAACCCGATACCCGGTGGGTTTTTACTCTGTTAGGGCATGGGCC
This sequence comes from Dendrocalamus sinicus, assembly GCA_036346575.1. NCBI lineage: Eukaryota > Viridiplantae > Streptophyta > Magnoliopsida > Poales > Poaceae > Dendrocalamus > Dendrocalamus sinicus. Next base: position 44,318,650 of record CM070645.1, on the reverse strand, counting down.
TGAGTTAATTTTCTAACCCATGGGTTTCTTAATGGGTAAAAAGCCCAACCCATCGGGTCTGCCGGGTTCGGGTACGTTCCTATAGTATCCAAACCCGTAAATCTATGGGTAATATACACCCGATCCATAAGAGTTATAAACCCAGCCTCCCAGGCAAACCAGCCCATAGCCCATTAGCCATTTAGCCCCAAGCTCCTAAATCAAATGCGGCAATGCCTCATTACCCATACGGCTAACCCTAGCTAGCACTCGCCACGGTCACTACTCACTCCTCCCGGTCCCCCCCGATTCAACGGCCAGTTTGCAGGCGGCGCATCTGGCGTTCGCGCTCGGTCTCGGCAATCTCCACGCCGCCTCGTCCGCGGCTCTGCTCCCGCCACTCGCCGCACGCTGCCCTCCCGCACGCCCTCGCCATCGCCTCGCCTACCAGTTCGGCCGCGCGCCGCGCAATTGACCGTCGCCCACACTTGCAGCCCAACGCAGCATCACGATGAGAGCCCTTGGCCATGGCGCGCCTTTGGCTCCAACGAAGATGGCGGTGAACTTCCTCCTCCTCTCTATTAACCATTGTTGCGGCTCGCATTCCCGGCCGAAGGCGACCCATGGTACCGTTAACCCGGCGGGCATGGGTCTAGGTAAAAATTTGCACCCGTCACGGGCATGGGTTTTTTAGCGGGCACGTCCAACTTTCATGGGCACGGGTTTGGGATAGCAAAACCCAGCGGGTTTATGCCCGTTGCCATCTCTACTTTCCTCCCCTCTTTTTCTAAAATCAAGCCTCAGAACCTCTCTACCACGTCAGGGAAAAGCTTTGCCTCTGGCTAGATGAGACGAGTGCCCTACTCTCGGTTCTCGGACTCGTACAGAACGGCCAACCACAATACTAATGAGTAGAAAAGAGATTCGATTGATGACATTGAGTGTTTGAGAGATCATATACTAGGTCTAAGACATGTTTGTGGTGAACAATTGTCATTTTGGTTGAGTTGAATTTGAATTTTGTAATAGTTTCAAAAAATTCAGATTTGCTATCAGTATTCTCGGTCAGATCGACTGCTGAACGGCAGTCTGACCAGGGGTTCGATGTGACCGGATTTTGGGAGCAGTTAGACCGGGGAAGATGTATGACCGATTTCTATTTGCACCTATTTTTTAGAGTGGATTTTGGTGTTGGTCGTGTTTGGTCGGATTGGCCATGGTTGGCGATCAAATCGGGAGCGTTGGCGATCAAACAAGCCAATGGTGGTGGTCCGACGCGGCGATCCGATTGATGTGGGAATTGTGGTGAGGCCGGTTGCGACCAAAGATCGAGTGAGTTGAGTGAGTTAGGTTAAGGTTGGGTCATGGCTTGGGAGCCATGAAGATTTTGTTGCATTTCATCTTGCATGGTTTGACTAACGCGAGTCAAGTGCATAGAACTTGTGCTCGATATGGTTGCTTGATCTTTGTGTGTGTTATTTTCGTCTCACGAATTATGGCTTTTAGCACTCGCATGAGCACTTGTGCGAACAACCAGAATCTTGATAAGTTGCTTTGAAATGATGACGGAGAAATTATCTCGTTTGTTTGTTTGAAGGAAGCCATAAGCCTAAGCTGAAAAGTATGTGACCTTTGGATTTGCACGTGGCTTGGAGTGCGATGTCGGTCGACGGCAATAGACCGGAACTAGATGGGAAGTTGAGGTCCAAATGAATATGTAAGTCGGGTGAGACTACATGACTCGGTGGGAAGTACATAGAAGACAAGGATCGTGAAGAGATGAGTTAGTACATATGATGCACCAAGTGCGAGCCGATGCACGTAAAGACAGTTTGGGGGATTCCGAATACTTGATGTGATGATTGTTAAGGATAAAATAGAATTGTGTTATTTGTTTCCTTATATGTCTCGGTTTCCTTATCTATATATGGCATATTCCTCTGTATATCTTCTTGTACTCTCTATATATATTGCCCTTGGGGCTCATGAATATACACACAATATTAATAGTAGTGTGCCCGTGCTAACGCTACGATAAAATACAAAACAAGATAAAATTTGTAAAAAATAAAACGAACAATCTCAACGTGGTCGGACAACGTGGTCGTTACCGACCACTCTCGACGTGGTCAAAACCGACCACGCACAACATGGTGAGTCCAAAAATGGGGTCTATGCAATATAGTGGAAACTGCACAGTGTAGCTTTGTTTCACAATGCTCTACAAATTTTAGTGTGTTATTACGGGGCATCAAAATGCGCAACAATATACAATTCATGCCACTTGTCTCACCAAATTATCATAAAAAGCCATTTGTATCAAATGCAAGTATATACACCTCATAGCATTATAAAGAGGCGACACCATAACACATCTGCACGGGAACCCCAAAGATGAAGTAGATGATTGCGAAACCAGATCTTCACACCTGAAAATGGATAGACCATTCATAAATAAGTGTTAATTAAATTTCTAGATGCACATTGCATAGGCAACACCAAAAGGGCTTGAGTATTACCTTCCCCCTTATCCAAGCACGAACTTTGCCAGGAGTAGCATCAAGAACCCATACCTTTAAGGAACAGAATATACAGAAGAAATTAACAGAAAGATTAGAAATAATTACTGTCATTCCATTACTTCTACACTAATATCATTCGGAAGTAGTCGAGCTTACCCTCACAGGACGGGCAAGTGGTTTTGCAGCTTGTTCTACCATACTCATAGCCACTGCAAAGCACGATTATGAGTACAGGAGCAATTATGGATTACTTACAATGTAAACCAGACCATACGCAAATGGTAATGATGAGTGAAATAAGAGAAACAGAAGAAAACAAGCAAAACCTTTTCCACCAAAGCTGTGACCAACCAGCACTCGAGGGGCTAGCCTGAGCTGCACTATCTGTTGCATTTAGATGAATTAGAATAGGGTCATAGAGATATCTAAAGAAAAGAGAAGTGAACTGAAAGCTACTAAGATATGAAAGGCTGAGAAATAAGAGACAGCAATAAATATGATTTCAAAGATTTAAAACAGTTGCAGTGCCAGGCAACAGAGCACTTCGCCTAAGATCGAAAATGCGATGTCACATCAGTCTGAATTCAGTTCAGTCCATTTGCTTAACACATGCATGTCCAAAGGGATGGTAATTTACTTCATGACATTTACTCTAAAATCAACAGAGACATTAGGATCTGCATCCTATATCATATGATCAAGGAAAAGGATTACAGCCAGTCCATTAATGATGCCTAACTATAACAAGGCTCGAAATCCCGAGCGGCAGGAGGGAGGACGAGGGAGGGGAGGAGGCGGCGGAGAAAACCGAGGGTAGGAGCCGAGGAGGCGCACGAGTTCAGTTGGGGGAGGCAGGAGCGAGGTCGTCGGGTGCGTGTGCGTGGGCGTCGGGGTGGGATTCTGTTCAATGATGTGCATGATCCGGATGATTTTAGCTTTAGGATTTTCAATGAGTAAGAGAAGACTTGAGGAGAGATCCAGACCATTCATTTGTATGAAGTTGGATTACTTTGGTACACAAATCTGGGTGGACTTAGATTAGGCATGATTGTAGGGGTGGTTGAGGGGGTGGATTTAGTAAAGAAAATTTTGGTGTATTATAGAGGGGTAGAGAAGCCTGAACCAGTTTTATGCAGCCTGCATACTACGTCATAACAATGGATTGAACAATATATTCCGACTTACTGTGTAGTTAAATACTATAACTTAAGATGAATAACAGAAGTGAGACCCTTACTCCTTCCGTAAGTGAGGTCTTGATATACCACGGGGCAACAGAGTTGGTTCTTATGCCGTCTTTCGCCCATTCACATGCTAAATTCTTGGTCAATTGGTTGATGGCACCAAAACAATACTCATAGCTGGTTATGCATGCCAGATGTCTGAAGCACCTTATGTTTACACATGCTCAAGAAAGTAAGAAACTGAAGGTGCATTCAGTACTAAGCTACGGCAGTTACCTTTAGTCATAGCATAGAGAGTACCGCTAAATACGGCTACCACCCCACAGACTGATGATATGAAAACAATGCTGCCTGACCCAGATGCTTTTAGAAGAGGATGTGCAAGTTGGCACAAATGATACGCAGATTCAAGATTAGTGGCCATCAAAAATGAGTAGTCCTCTGCAGAAAATTCAGTAGTTGGTTTCCTTATGTTTGTCCCCACATTGTTTACCTACCAGCAAGTGAAGAAACACATGATAAATCAACAAGAACATTCAGATCTTGGAATGAGCAAGCTGTGGTAATTGAATTACAAAATGGAAGGAACAAAAAACATAAAACAAAATGTACATCCAGATTGAGCAAACAGTTCAATTTGCAGGGTCAACTTGTACTCTGACAAACCCCTCATGCATCAAAACATTTTGTGTCAGGTAGTTCTAGTCTAGCTCCCCGTGTTTTTGGCAGTACTGATCCATGTTTGAATAGAATGCGATTCTCAAATGAAAATATTCACCTAAATCATTAAAATAAAACCTTCACCAACACACTCCAAAATTTTACCATCAGCTATCACAGGCATACAAAACAATGGCTCACCACAGAGTTCTTTGTTTTTATTACTTTCTCCAGTACTGCAACACTCGAAAAACTACCTTGACGTTGTCCAAATGTATAGAAAATTGGTTGCTTCACTAACAATAACAATACAGAAAAGGCTAAAACAAGACGCGAAAAAAGAGTTGAGGGGTTACATAAAACCCCATGTCACAAAGTATACATGAGACCTATCACAGACAGACCAAGAACCAGTCACAAGCTAAAATAGAAGTAAAACTGAGCCACTCCCCTGACACCCCCTACTGAAGTCTGATACCAATTTTAGCTCCCCGAGTCCCAAACAAAGTCTACAATTCATGCGGTATTCCTTAAAACTTTGATTTGCAGATACTGCAAACCTGCTGAGTTTGCAGTATACACTGCCTGCTGTGGCAATAAGCGTAAGAAAATATATAGCGCTAATTGCAATTTGCTACACCACTTTCAGCTGCAGGTTTGGAGGCGTTCAGCCCTTCCCCAGCAACAGGGGTACCCTCCTCGCTCAATGTCTGTTTCTGAACTATGGGTTGCTTACCATTAATTCCATTCTTGTCCTCCTCGAGAGAAACATTCCTGTTCCCGGCATCGCAGGCCTGCACAATGTGAACAACAAGCAGGTATCAGAACCTATCGTACCGCACAACCAATCTGAGATAGTCCTTAAATTCTCAACAGGTTTATCCACATAAGGCTGTAAAGCATGAATATAGTACTTGCCTGGCCTTGAAGAAGTTGCTGTTTTGCTCTCTTTTCCTGCATCAACTTTTGCCGGTTCTCATAAAATACAAAATCATCCAAAATTGAGGTCTTACTGACATGGTCCTTGAAAATCTTCAGCATTTCAAGACCTTGCACAAGCTTAACCTGCAGCATTATGGAGACAAGAGGAGCAGACATGTATGGAGGCCACTGAAAAACATCAATCATACTGCCAAGCAATCAAGGATTATATAAATGCATTGACCACCCCTTAAATGTACTTTTTTTTGTCAATTCGTGAATGGCTGAACAACATTGTGGGCTGGAGGCTGTGGCAACACCAATTCATCACAAAATTGCATATCCGATGCACAGAAATATGACATTCTATGAAACATCCTTACGCCTAGCTTATATACGAGGGCTCCTATGAGTCATAGCATAGCCACCATGATCATAATGGAGATAAATATTTCACATTTTATTGTTCTCATCAACTAAAGTTTGAACCTGACAAACCGGATCAAAATTTAAATATTATCAAGAAAATATGGCATGACATGAATTATCTGAAGTAAAATACAATTATTTAAATACATCCTTGAGTCCTTGACAATGTGCCACTTGACTGGAAAGCAGCCATTCCACTTGTCTTGTTGCCAATAATCCACCGTCTTGTCAAAGTCAACAGGACCAACCATTTCGGCAACGCCAACAAACTGACCACTTGTGTTTACCTAGAGCCCAGCTTAAGGTCAATGGAGAATCCGAAAGGAGAAATGGATAATATAATGCAGTAACAACATACTTACAGAGAAAAACAAGAACACTGGGCATTCAGTGGATACAAAACAAGGGCTCACCACAGAGTTCTCCCGCTGGTCCCGCACGGAGAGGTCGCAGACGGAGGCGGTGAGGCGGAAGCCCTTGGCCTCCCACTCCTTTAGGCGCTCGCCCAGCTCCTCCTCCTTCCGGGAGCAGGTGTGCACGACCGCACCCAGCGCCGCCAGCTCCTCCACCACCGCACGCCTGCGCACGATCACACGAGCTCCTCACGTCGACCACCGGTCGAGTCGAGGGGATCTCGCAGAGTTGCGGTGCTGCTAGTGAAGAGAGAGGTGTCGGGGCGTACCCAATGCCGCGGGTGCCGCCGGTGACGAGGGCCGTCTTGCCGTGGAGAGACCATCTCCCCGGCTCCCCGCTTGCCGAAGTCTCGCTGCAGGCCCAGCGCAGCACAGCGGAGAGGCGGATGGGCGCGCCCGCCTCCGCCGCGGCTCCGGGGAGGCGAAGAAGTGACCGGGAGGGGACGCGATGGTAAACGAGGCGAGGGTTTCGGCGGCGGAGGCCATCGGAGGGGAGAGGAGGAGGCGAGCCCCAAACCCTAGACTCGCGGCCGGGAGGATAAGAGAGCACCGAGAGAGCTCGACTCGAGCTCCTGCGCGTGTGGAGGAATCGGTGGGAGGTGTCGTGCTCGGGGTGAGAGGAGAGGAGAGATGAGGAGCGGAGGAAGGCAGAGGCCGAGGCGAGGCGGGACGGAGGAAGGGGTGGGGAGGAGGCGGCGGCGGCGGAGCGGAGGAGGCGGCGACGGCGGAGGAGCGCGGAGGAGGAGGAGGAGGGAGGAGGGCGGAGAATCACGGGAGGAGGCGGCGGAGAATGCGAGGCGAGCGCACGGTTCGATTGGGAGAGGCGGAGCGTGGGCGTCGGGTGGGTGCGTGGGCGTCGGGTAGGTACCGGTTCAATGATGATGTGCATGATCCAAATAATATTGGCCTTTGGATTTTCAATGAGTAAGAGAAGAAGGGTTGAGGAGAGATCCAGGCCATCCATTTGAATGAAGTTGGAACCTTTTGGTACACAAATCTGGGTGGACTTAGATTAGGCATGACTGTAGGGGTGGTTGAGGGGGTGGATTTAGCAAAGAAAATTTTGGTGAATTATAGAGTAGGGTAGATAACATGGTATCAGAGCTAGAACACTAACCCTAATTTTTTCGCATCCGCCGCCGGTTCATGGTCGAGTCGTTGCACTTCGGGCTGCCGCCACTGTCGCCCAAGCCGTTGCCACCGTCTTCGGTCGCTATTGCCTGCGTCGTCCGCCGCTCGTCGTCGCCCCTGGCCGCCTAATTTGCTGACGGCTTGGTCCACTGGCAGCCCGACGCTCGGTCCGCTGGCCATCCAATCTGTTTGCCGCCGTTTGCCCGTTGTTGCCCCAACTGCTGGTTGCCGTCCTCGCTAGCCCGGATATGCCTCTGCCCGCCCAATCTGGATGCCGCTCACCGGCGCCCACCCAATCCGGCCGTCACTTGTTCGATCTGCTGGCGCTCGCTCGATCCAGTCAGCGCGCCTAATCTGCTCACCACAACGCTTGCCTGATTCGGTTGCTACTCATCGGTGCCCGCCCGATCTGACCGTCGCTCGCTAGCGCTGGCCCGTCCAACCGTCGCCTGCCAAATCCACCCATCCGACCAGTGCCTGACCATGAAGTCTTCTTTATATTAGTCAAACCGTGATGCCACGGTCTCCTTTGTATTAGTTTCTCAAAAAAAGAAAAAAGAAAAGAAAAGGATGTTTACCTAATCGTCGCGCCATCCAGCGCCGCTTATTAGACATTGTTGCCCTGGTTGCCACGCCGTCCAACGTCGCCTACTGATGGCTTCTGTCCCATCAACTGCGATCCCATTCTCGGGAACAAAGCTCTATGGGACGAATTATAGATTGTGGTCTTCTCTCATGGAAATCACGCTCGATGGTCTTCGTCTTTGGGACATGTCAATGATGCATGACCTTCTCCGCCACCACTGGTTCTGCCTCCTCCCAGGCAAACTACTTCTGCACCTCCTACAAAAGATGAGGCTGCCAAGAAGGCAGAGGCTGCTGCTGACGCTGCTGATGAGGCATTTCAGTATGCCATCGACGCTTTTGAGCGCTGGTGTACCGATGAGGCTCGTGTTTGCACCATCCTAGTGGTTAGCGTCGACGACTCCATCTAGCCGGACATTGTTGATCTGCGGTCTACTCAACAGATCCGGGTACTTACGTGAGCGATATCGCAGAGCGTTGATGCTCGCTTCTTTTCGCCGGCGTGAGTTGGAGATACTTCACTAGGAAAATTCTTACGTTGATGACATCTTCCGAGCCCTAACGAGTCTTTGGCGACAACTAGATGAGCTGGCCTCTCCACATTGTCATGAGTGTCATAAAGTGCAGAAAGCAGATCATGATCGCCTTAGCCCTTATGATTTCGTCTGCCGTATTCACCCAGAGTTTGAGCCTATCAGAGCTCAACTACTGAGCCGCCCGCTGCGATCGACCGTCATTGAAGCCCTTTCGACGCTTCGGGCTAAGGAGTTTTGCCTCGGGTTAGCGATGCGATCCATTACGTGCTTGCTTCCTCGCCGACTACACCGATGTTTTCTGCTTCGACTACGATCCCTCCATAGGTGCCTGTTTCTGCTCTTGTTTTGCACCAACTGGAGTTCAGTGCAACTCATCAAGAACTTGGCACAATCACCGAGTTATGCGGTGCAAAAAGCGGAACAAGGTGCGTGGGGTGGGCGATCCAAGGGGGCAGGGAGGCCCTTCCTTCACAGGAGAACAGACCAGCTCGTCAGGTTCTCAGCGAGATGACTCTATTTAGCAGTTTTGCCAGGCTCTACTTTATCTCTCTCACAGCTTAGCGGGTTCTACCAGTCTAGCTCAGACATCTCCTCCAGGTACCTCTTGGATTCTAGATTCTGGTGTCTCTTTCCACATGACATCGGACTCCACATCTCTCACTTTAGTATTACCTCTTGCTTTTCCTATCTCTATTCAGATAGCTGATAGTGCTTCCTTATTTGTTAGCTGCCAAGGCACTGTTTTGTCTACTAATTTTTCTGTTTAAGATGTTTTCCATATTCCTCAGCTTACCATACAGCTTCTTTCGATGGGATAGCTCACTGATCTTGGCTGTAGAGTTAGTTTTGACACATCTGTTTCATCCAGGATCGACAGACAGTGACGTTACTTGGGACTGGCCGGCGCCGTAAGGATCGCTAGGGTCTCTACATTCTCGACCGCCTGCACCTTTTGTTCACTTCAGTTGCTCTTACCACGTCTACCTCTACCGCCACTATTGCCACAACCTCTGGAGCTTTTGCGCAGTGGTATCACCATTTAGGTCATCTGTGTGGGTCCTGTCTTTCTTCATTAGTTCGTCAGGGTGTTCTTGGACATGTTTTGTCAGAATTGTAAGCTGGACAAGTAGTTACAACTTAGTTATCATTCTAGTGAGTCTTTGTCTTCTCGTCCTTTTGATTTAGTTCATTCAGATGTATGGGGAACTGTGCCTATTATCTTCAAAGGTGGGCATAAATTTTATGTAATTTTCATTAATGATTATTCTCGTTTTACTTGGCTTTTCCCTGTGTCTAATTGTGGTCAGTTTTTTGCGATCTATTGTAGCTTTGTCACAATGGTTCGTACTTAGTTTGAGTCCTCTATCCGCACTTTTCACTGTGATTCTGCTGGCGAGTACTGTTCTAGCGTTTCAGATAATTTCTTTCTGAGCAGGGCACTCTTTACTAGTCTTCTTGTTCTGTTGCCCATGCTCAGAAAGGGGTTGTGGAGCTCAAACATCATCATTTGATTGAGACTACTCGCACTCTTCTCCTTGCTTCTCACGTTCCACCACGCCTGGTGATGCTGCTTCACGCACGCATATCTCATCAATATGCAGTCTTCCACTGCTCTTAAAGATGTCAGTCATATAGAACATTTCTACTCTAGAGCCCCTAGTACACTCACCTTCGTGTTTTTTGCTGCACTTGTTTTGTTCTGCTATAGCCTTGTGAGCGCACTAAACTGTTAGCCCAGTTAATTGAGTGTGTATTTCTTGGTTACAGTTCTGAGTATAAGGGTTATCACTTTTATGATCCTTCTACTCGATGGATCAGGATCTCACAAGACGTTGTCTTTGACGAATCTCGCTCTATCTTCTATCGAGATTTGGCTCCTCATCTTGTTTCCACCATTGAGATGATCTCCTGGTTGTCTCTCCCCACCACCCATTTCTCCCTTTCATAGCCTTCCTCTAGTCCTGTCTCTAGTGGTTCTTTTGTGGCCCCACCTTCTATGGTGTCTCCTGCACACCGCCTTTAGTTCTTGTGCAACCACCGTCTCATTTTTCTGGGGTACACTACTCTAGGCATCCTCGTCCTTCATTAGATTCATCTTCTGTTATCTTGCCAACACCGATGCCTGATTTCTCTGATGATGCTCCTCATTACGTCCTTCGTGTCCGGACATCCTTCGGCCTCCTGATCGTCTTGGTTTTTCTTTGACAGCTCATGCTCTCTCTATCACTGAGTCTAGTTCTTATCGTGAGGCTGCTTCTCATTCTGAGTGGTAGCTTATTATGGCAGAGGAGCTTGATGCTCTTTGACATACGAAGATCTGGGATGTTGTACTGACACCAGTACATGCTCGTTCTATCACGTGCAAGTGGGTGTACAAGAATAAGACTAGGTCTAATGGTACTATCAAGCACTACAAGGATCGTCTTGTTGCTCACGGCTTCCAGCAGGAGTATGATCATGATCACGATGAGACGTTTGCCCTTGTTGCTCACATGACCACTGTTCACACTCTTGTTGCGTTTGCTTCTGTTCGTCGGTGGTCTATTATTCAGCTAGATGTTAAGAATGTATTTCTTAATGGTGTTTTGCATGAGAAGATTTACATGCAGCCACCACCTAGGTATTCTGTTCTAGATGGACACGTATGTCATCTTTGTTGTGCTCTTGGTGGCCTCAAACAGGCTTCTCATGCCTAGTTGCACGTTTTACCTATGATTACCGCTATCGGTTTCACTGTTAGTGACCACGATCCTACTCTTTTTTTCCATGTCTCGCCTCGGGAGTAGGACACTACTCTATATGGATGATATACTCATCATTGATGACGATTCCTCATTTATCACATATGTGAAAAAGCATCTCAGTGAGCGGTAGTTTACTTATGTACTTTCTTGGGATTGAGGTTTCTTCCACGCCGAGGGCTACTATCTCTTCCAGAGAAGTATGTTTAGGATCTATTTGATAGGCTGATCGATGATACTCAGACTGCTGCGACTCCTATGGAGCTTTCTCTTCAACTTTGCACTCGATGGTGATCTTCTCGAGGATCCTACCCAATATCGCCATCTTATTGGGAGTTTGGTGTACCTTGTGAGCACTCGTCCTAGCATTGCTCATGCTATCTATATCTTGAGTCGGTTCATGGCTGCGTCTTACTCATCTTCAATACAACCACCTTTTTGTGTTCTTCGCTACTTGCGTGGAACCATCTCTCGTCGTTTGTTTTTCCGTAGTTCCACCTCACTATAGTTTGGATGTACTCCGTGCAACTGGACTAGTGATCCTTCGATTGTCATTCTCTTTACGCCTCTGTATTTTTCTTGACTCCTCCTTGATTGCACGGAAGACAAAGAAGTAAAGCTGCAGCTACTCGTTCGAGTGTAGAGACGAGTTGAGAACTATGACAATGAGTAACAATAGAGATTATTTGGTTGAGGTGACTACTTGCACTTTGAAGTACTGTGAGAGGACCTCGACATTTATGTCTAACAGTACAGGTGCTATTAGTATTGCTCATTATCTAGTGAAGCATGATCTCACCAAGCACATTGGTATGGATGGTTCATATACTCGCTCATTGGTACAGGAGGGAGTACTTACTCTACAATTTGCGCCTTCAAAGTTACAGCTTGCTGACTTCTTCACGAAGCTGCATACAAGGGCAGTAGGGCACAACATTTGTATTTTCTCTTTAAACTCAGTGTGTGTGATCCACCATGAGTTTGGGGGTGTTAAGGATAAAATAGGATTGTGTTATTTGTTTTTTATATGTCTTGATTTCCTTATATGTATATGACATTCTTCTATATATCTCATTGTACTCTCTCTATATATTGCCCTTTGGCCCTGTGAATATACACACAATATTCATAACAACGAATAGTCATTGGACATTACGGGCTACGTCTCAAAGCATATTGCTTTAAGGTAAAGATGAAGGTGAAGTTAAGGAAAGGTGCCCGGAAGTTTCGTCAACGGTATTTTGGTAGTTGATCAAATATCGAGTTGGTTTGATCAAATACCGGGTTGGTGTCTTGATCAAAATCTCTTGTTTTAATTACTTTGCTAGGGCATATGAGAATAAATCTAAAGGAATCATGTCTTAGATCATCACAAGTAAGAAATAATTTGAGATTTAGAGTTTTTGGTGTTTTTGTGATCTAGATTCAATTCTTTCAATTTGGTGATCTCGAGCCCAGGAACCTTATAATTCTTTATTGGTTTAGGTTCCTATTAACTTGAATAAGTCATGTAGAAGCTGGATGTATTTGGATAAAAATTGTTCACGTTTTTGAGATTTGAGCTTTTGTCTCGAGAGCTCTTTAGGTATAGGAACAGGGGGGCTAGTTAGACCAGCTCGAGACCTTTGGTCAGACTGGCCTGCTGGTGTGATTGGTCTTAGGGCGGTGGTATGATCGGTCCAGTGGAAGAGGCTGTTAATTTTGTTTGCTCCTGTTTCTAATTTTGTTGTCTCGTCGTGTTGGTGTGATCTGAACTTGGTGACTATCATAGGGCCTGTTCGGCAGGAGAGAAGCCGGGCGGCTTTTAGCTTTTGCTACAGTACCTAACTTTCAAACGGAGTATTTTCTCAAGACAGGGTCTGAGTTAAGCAATCTACATGTTAAAAGCCCAATATCTGTACAAGCCAAAATCGCAAGTGAGCATCTGTCTCTCCGTAATCTGTACCGTAAACAGCCAAAATTCAAAAATTTCAGTCAAAAGCCATAAGCCGCAGCCGAAAAGAACAGGCCCATAATCACTTGAGTGAAGATTTTGAATAGGTTAGGGATGATGAGGATATCATTTCTTCGGATATACACAACACTCCTCCACTTGACATTCAAGGACCAATCACGAGAGCTCGCGCCCGACAATTGAATTTACAGGTGAGCTCGTTTCTAAGTACTTCTTTTTTTCATTTGAGAATCGATTGCTACCTAATGATTTAATTATGATTAGGAACCATGCAGAGGACCAGGAAGTACTTGGAGAAGGGCTACGAGGCGCACAAGTCCAGCAAGGGCGGTCGAATCATGTTGGAGGCCCAACTCAAGCCGACTTCGAATCCAATTCGGAGTCCAGGACCAGGCCGCACTAAAACGGACGCCCAGATCGCATCCGGGCTCCGTTTTGGACGTTCTACATATGGATGGAAAGCTGAGAAGGCGACCTTTTCAATGGCTCTGGTCCCATGTCAAAATTCCATTTGAGTCAACAGGAATCGTCGAAACAATTGAGCGTTCAGAATCTGTCAGGGTGCTGCGCCACCGTCTTTTGGGCCGTTCGGCTTTGTATCGTGTTGGAGCCCATTAGGGCGCGTCCAGGGTTTTGCACGCCCTCACTCCTCTATATCCAGCCGCCACCCCACCATTAGGGTTTGGGTTTTGCTTAGATTATTCTGTCTTTGAACAGTTTAAATGCTTCATCGGTTTGTGAGACCCCAACTTTCGAGTGCTAAATCAATACATCTGCAATTCAGTTGTGTTCTTCCTTATTCTTGCTTGTGTTCTTCGATTCGTAGCGAGATTAGCCTTCTTAGCGAGGTCAACCGGCTGCGCGCGGTTGATAACCCGAGAGACGTTGTCTGCGATTGCGGGGTTCGAACGTGTTGTTCGAAGTCGAAGCTGGATCGATTTGTGTCATGCCTCCACCAAATCGAACATATCCAGAACCTGTTGGAAGATCGGGATCCCGTTCCTACCAAGGGAGAAAAAGTTTCAGGAATTATTCATCATCTCTGATTTCTAAGAAAAGATGGGGAGCGACGGTGATAATTACTGTATCGGACTTTTTATTACTTTTTGCTTGGGGACTAACAATTCCAGTTTGCCCTGTTATACTTCTTGCTTAGTTCCAACTACAAAATGTAAGATAAGGAATTTTCCAGTCCAGTGTATGCGACTTGAAAAGTGAAGAATGCAGGTGTGTAACTTGCTTAAGGAGTTTCTTGGCCATCTTAGAAGGTTCAGTCTGATTGTTAAATGTGACATCGTATTCGCGTTCATGGTTTCGTGATACAATGCATAAAGAACTGTTTATAGCAGTCCAGTGACTTTAGATTCTACAGATACATAGAACTATTTGTGCGTTGTGAGATTACACTATTGTTTCTTCTAAACGAACTGCAAAGGCGAGCTGGACGAGAGATAAGCCGATAAGACGCCCAACCCCTATATCAGTAGCCCACTTCTACATCTGCATGTAGAGTATGGCCTGTTCTTTTTGGCTGCGGCTTATGGCTTTTGACTGAAATTTTTGAATTTTGGCTATATACGGTACAGATTACGGAGAGATCGATTCTTACTTGCGATTTTGGCTAGTACAAATGTTGAGCTTTTAACGTGTATTAAGTTTAACTTGTAGACCCCGTCTTGAGAAAATACTCCGTTTAAAATTTAGGTACTGTAGCCGCTGCCAAAAGTCGAGCGGCTTGAGCCCTGCCGAACACCCCCTAAATCGGCTTTTGGGCAAGAATCATCCAGAGCGGAATGCTAGCTTGGACCCTTCTACAGTTCTACCGTGTGTTTGTGCAGAGTTTCTCTGTACGTAATTTAGACCCTGCTTATTTTGATTTAAGCTTTTAGTTTTTCACTTATTTTTGTACCATTCCTAAATTGTCGTTTTATGGCTTTTTGACTTTTTTGCTGGTTCTTCTTTCCTGTATTCGTTTGTATTGTCCGTGATGGGCTAACCTGTTTTTTCCATTTTAAATTTTTTAAAATTTAGTTACACCAAATAAGTCTCCATCGATTACAATATAATTTCAGGTAGATATAATACAATTTTAGCTATAAATCAGCCAAACTGAGTGATCTCTTTATCAATTCATAAATCATAAATGTTGAAAGTCTAGCGCGAGATTCTGTCAAGATATGCATTTATCTCTGCAAAATCCGTGCAGCTGCACTTGATTACTCTGCCACTTTGCTTGGCCTGTACTCATTCAAGAACTGCTCCTCCACATGCCAAATTGCCAAGTGCTTTCTTCGTTGATCGGTTCAAATAAGCGAGGATCCCCAGAGCCCCCCGTGAATGAATTATTGCATGGTCGAGATCTCCACGCAAACCTTTTCTAATTTAATGCGCCCGTGTGGTACTAACCGGAGAGCGCTTCTAGACAAGTTCACCCAATAATAAATTACTCAAAACGACAACAGGATCAGGTTATCCTCTACCGAATCCGCGCACTTCGCTTGCGGTAAGGAAGGGCTACTCCAATGACGACCAGAAAGTGTAGCGCGTGCTCGCTGTAAATTTACATAAGCTGTGGCCTGTGAGCCCGTGACTCGTCGTTCTCACCGGAACAAGACGACGCTTAGAGCAAGATTAATAATACAGTCTTCAGTTGATTGTATAGATATTTACAGTCCACTTATCAGCCTATTTATATAGTAGTTTACAGCCAGCTGAAGACTGTATGACCCACCCCTTTCTCTCACAAAGTTTATTGATTCTTGTCTTGGTGGTTTTGTCAGAACTTACTGACCACACTCTCTTCTCTCTCCTCCACCTCAAAGATCACCTTACTAACTGAGTCTCTCATTATACTTGCTCTTATATTACCTTAGCAAAAATAGTTTTTAGTTATAGTTTATAGTTTTTAGCTGAAAATAAATAGTAACAGATAAAAGAAACACTTTTTAGAAGGAGTGAGCAAGCGGTGTAAAAAGTGAGAGAGAGATAGAGTATGTATGTGTAAAGAGAGCGAGAGGTGTGTGGATGATGCAACTATAATTATCTGTCTTATTCTCGAAATGATACGAGTGAAAAGTTGCTTTTAAAAAAACGGATCTTCGTAATAGCTTTTATTTCTTATAAACAGAAGAAAGAAAGCCAGATATATTAACAGGCTAGGACCGGAAAAAAGTAAATGGGAAAAAAATAATGGAACACAATGATGAGGAATAGTACGGCGATGCAGCTTTGCGTACAGGTCGAAAGCATCCCTGCCTGCTCGTTTCACCTCTCCCCCTCGGAACGCGACACGGAAAAGTGAAAAGGATAGGCTCTGGTCATCCCCTAGACTTGACACATGCAGTAAACAACAAGGATAATTGACTCACAGGTCTCACAGCTCCCCCCCCGGCCCCGCAAGGACAAGAAAGCCCATTCCCTCCACTAGGAGAGCCACTGTACTACACTATGGTGGGTGTACCAACGATATAAGCAACCCCTTTCTTCACGCACAATCCATGCCCACGTTACCCAGAGTCCAAACGTCAAAAACCCAAAACGCACAGCGACGTCACGCAAACTGCTTTCGCTGTAGTACGCTGATTCTATGTGCCCCTACGCTGATTCTATGTGCCGTATTTGAGCTTGAGTTTCTGATTTCTAATTTATTTTTTTATTATTTATAAATTTTGTTTTTTTATTTTTTGATTTTTTAGTTTTTTTGTCGGTTCTTTTCTCTTGTATTCGTTTGTATTATCTATGATGGGCTAACTTTTTTTTTTCTATTTTTATTTTTTTAAAAATTTAGTTAAGCCAAATAAATCACCATCAGTTACAGTATAATTTCATCTAACTATAGTAAAATTTCATCCATAAGACAATTTTCAGCCCAACCGAGCGGCACCTATAACTCCCTCCGGAATCGAAATAGGAAGTTTACAGATATACAATTTGTTTGTATAAATGTTCGTTCTAAAAGCAAAAACTATCGATCTCAGCTATAAGCTATAGTCATAGCTGAAGAAACAAACTTAAAACCGGACCAAACCAAAGCGCAAAAAACCACACAAAAAGGCTCAAATTTCCACCAAAAATTGCCACAATTCACTACAAACCTAAACAAAACCTCTGAAAATTTCAGCCTTGCGCGCGCTGAACAAGCCAAGTGAGGAGAGATGGAAGCGAAATATAGAGGTGTTTGTATTGGCTTCTGCTAATAGTTTTTAGCTGAAAATGAATATAAATGATTTAAAGAAATGACTTTTAGAAGAAGTGGATGAGTAATGAAAAAGTGAGGGAGAGATGCGTACACAAAATTGGAGCGAGAGAAATATGATGCGTGATGCGTCTATGACCCCCTAACTTACTTTTAAAACAAGAGAAAGCGAGAGAAGTAGAAAAAACAGCTTCAAAAATCCAGTTATTCGTATTATCTTGAGAAGTAGAAGCTAAATCATAAGTAGAAACCAATAATAACATGCCATGGACGGAGAGATTCGTGCAGCGCACACATGCACACACGCAAAACAACATGGGGTGGGTTCGGTAGGGCTCAGGGTTTTGCTTTCCACTTTTTGATACATTAATTAGCTTTTAAATAATATGTTTTTAGAAATAGAATCTATAAGTCACTACAGTAACCATAATTCAAAAGTTATTCGATAAAAACCACAGTCACGAACCAAAATTAATCCACCCATGCCTCCGGTTTTGGAGCGCCCGCGTGGGGGTGCGTGAACAAACTGTCCCCGCAAGCGACGCGGGGCGCGGTTTGACCTCTTCTGCTTGCCCTCTGCCCCTCACGTCTCCTCTCCTCTGGCACTGATCCAGTGGTATTATACGCTAGTACCCCTCCAGTGCTGGGATGGTACTGTCACTCGCCCGCTGCTGCTGCTGCTCCGCTTCTCGCCTCGCATTGCGCTGCGGCATTGCGAGAGGGAGGAGCTCCTGTGCTGTGCGCGTGTGATCTGACGCCGGTGGTGCTGCGTTCGAGAGGCGCGAGATGGCTGGAGGCGGGGGCGGCGCGGCGCCGGCGCCGAAGCAGGACGAGCTGGCGCCGCACCCCGTAAAGGACCAGCTCCCAGGCGTCTCCTACTGCATCACCAGCCCTCCCCCATGGCGTGAGTCCCCTCGCTCGCTCCCTCCTGCTTACGCGGCGAAAACTTCCCATTCCTTCGCCCGTGTCCGTTTTGGCGAACTCGATTCCCGCTGCAAAATTCTGGGGGGCCCTTGTTGGGTTTTGGGGGAGGGTGGTTGCGACAGCGATGCGTTGCGAGCACGAAGCTTGCGGTTCCTCGCGTCGTTTTCGTGGAGGGTTGGCTGTGGCGTCGGCGCGGTCCTAGTGTTTACTCCTAGATGCTCCGTTGCCTCGCTTGATAAGAGTTGGTTTGTGTGAGGAACTTGCCAGATCTGCCTGAGCTTTCCTTGCTTCTAACTCAGATACTTCTGAAAAAGTGGAATCGCCTTTTCGCTTTGGTCCCTAGTTGTTCAATGGGATGCTGTCTTAGTAGTTTATTTCGTGTTGCTGCGATTGCTTGAGGTGCTAGCAGCACACATCAACATTCAACCAAACGGAATATGCGTAAGTGTTGGAAGGAGGTTTTGGTGTCACTTCTGATGCTCAAGTTGCAGGCTGGCTCCGAATCTGCGATCCCGTTTCGCTGTCGCCTTGACTCACGTCAATGTCAGTATGATTGAGACCTCGATCAAATATTCAAGAAATATGGTGCTATGTTTTGCGATTTTGTAGGGTGGTTAGGATCCGGCTCCTCTGACTTAAGAGGAGCTAAGTCACCAACTGCACACGAGCCGGCTCGGTTGCATCAAGATGGGACTATTCGATATATTGGTAATTTATTGTGAGCCGGCTTCAGCCGATCTAAACCCTATTTATATTGGTTATAGTTAATGGTTTTTAGCTGAAAATGAAAAGCTGTGACCGAAAGAATTCTCTTCTAGAAAAAAGGGGCGAGCGGTAGGGTAAATGGCGAAAAGATTGGTACGCGAGAAGAGTAGTGTGCGTGATGCGCCGTGACCCTTGTCTTATCCCCGGAGTGCGACAGGAGTGAAAATGAGTGGAAAATCCACTTCAAGAAGCCAGATATTTATATTAGCTTCTGGAGCAGAAGCCAATAAGAAACAGGCCCCTAGACCGTCCACGGTTCATCCGGCGGTCCGGCTCTTCTGAACTGCGTGTTATTGTGCTCGGTGCTCCTCAGATTTAGCTTCTCTAAGTCAGAGGAGCCGGCTCCGGGTGATTGTGGACTCGCTTCAGTTTTAGCTCATGCACCGTGCTTTTTTTTGTTAGTATATTGTTGCCAATCCATATTTAGTTTCGTGTGCTGTATGTTGTGCATCCGCTGAATTCGTATATAGAGTACCATGTCGGTTCGTAGCTAGTTCCAAACCTGAGGTCCATATCAACACATCGTTGTCACTTGTTGCATTGATTCTTGTGTTATTGAGTGGGGATTTTCTACCTTTCTGCATGATCTCATGCGTGGTTTTACATGGTGAGCTAGCAGGCAGGGGCGCGGTTGCTTTTGTAGAGGTTGATGTAATGTAACGGCTCTGGTTGAATTGTAAGAATGTAAGCTGGTGTCCCCAGCAGAACTGTATTCTAGCTTTCAATAAAACTGGGCCTATGCATGTATTCTAAAATGTGACAGCCAGCCATGGCTACTATAGCATGTAGTGTGTAGCAGCGCTTCAGTACAAAACCCCCCAGATTTTCACATGATCCATTTATTGCGTATGACTTGCACGGGAGTGCGTATATCCTAACCTGAGTTCCATCCACGGCAGGAGGGGGGCAGCTGTGTTAAGAAAACAATCCATTTATGGCATATTCTAGCCACCTTCCATCTTGAATTCTTACTTTGTAGGCTTGAGACATGCACACCAACAAGTAATCCTTACAAAAAAAGTTATTTTGTTACATGAAAAAGAAACATGACAAGCTTGGATTCTCCGCATAGAAAAAGGATGAATAAATAATTTATTTGTTCATAATCTTGACTGAATAATGTGGTCACATTGGCTATTATATCTTGTATGTTGTTCTTGATTGATTAAGTTCATATGTTTTGCTTTGATTAAATTCGTCTTTTTGCAAATGTCGCCAAGTATGTTGCATCCAGTATACACTGTCCGCTATAAAAGTAGTTTGCAGATACACTTCTGCTATACAGTAAAATATTGATCTGATCTGACTTACATGAGAAATTTGGTTCTGAAATTCCGTTGTATGGAATTGCTCATGATGCAGCGGAGGCCATTCTTCTTGGGTTCCAACATTATCTGGTCATGCTGGGAACTACCGTTATCATACCGACTGCACTCGTTCCACAGATGGGAGGAAACAATGTGAGATTACAAGTTTACTCATTTATGTTGCTTTGGACTCCAGCTGTCAATTAAATACTAATGGTCTTTCTTCCTGTGCTAGGAGGACAAGGCAGTGGTTGTCCAAACATTGCTGTTTGTGGCAGGAATCAACACTCTCCTGCAGAGTTTCTTTGGTACCCGATTGCCTGCAGTGATTGGTGGATCATACACCTTTGTTCTACCTACCATTTCGATCATCCTTGCTGGTCGTTACGCCAATGAGCCGAATCCACACACTGTATGTTAAAAGAACTATAATGCTACTTGATTTCTTATATTATTTATCTATATCTAGACCTGATGAATCACATGTTATTCTGTAAAGAAATTCCTCCGAATCATGCGTGGAACACAAGGTGCTTTGATCGTTGCTTCTGCACTACAGATCATAGTTGGCTTCAGTGGCCTTTGGCGTAATGTTGCCAGGTAGGAAAGTGAAAAATTGGCAATTGTTATTTCTTAATTCAATAGCTGCTCCAGAGGTACTCAAGCAAGAAATGAGCTTGCAAAAATAATGCTTTTAACTTTCAGTCTCTCAAGAAGTTATATATACTGATTTTGCTTCAGGTATCTGAGTCCATTGTCAGCTGCTCCTTTGGTGGCGCTAGTTGGCTTTGGACTTTATGAGCTTGGTTTTCCGTCGGTGAGATTTAAGTCTTGTGTTTCTACTTACTATTTGTTTAAGCTTATAGTATATTGCTTAGGTTTGAACTATAAATACCCAGGTTGCCAAATGTGTTGAGATTGGTCTTCCTGAACTTATCCTCCTGGTGATCTTTGCAATGGTACATTGAATTTCTATGCATGTAGTTGTTGCGATGCTTTGTTACCTAGCATCTCTGTGTGCTCCGACTACCCTTATTCCTTTTATTGTTTCATTTTGCAGTACCTGCCACATGTTATACACATGCTGAAGTCTATCTTCGACCGATTTGCTGTTTTATTCACTATTCCCATAGTGTGGCTCTATGCATATCTGCTCACGGTTGGAGGAGCATACAGGAATGCGCCACCAAAGACCCAATTTCATTGCCGCACTGACCGCTCTGGACTGATTGGTGGTGCCCCCTGGTATAGTTGTGCATTTTTGAAGATATGATTGCTCCGTTCGTACCAACCCTTGCTGTTAAACTAACATGAATGTTTCCCCTCTTTACTACAACTACAATGACAGGATAAGAGTGCCATATCCCTTTCAATGGGGTGCTCCAACTTTTGATGCCGGTGAAGCTTTTGCAATGATGGCTGCATCATTTGTTGCTCTAGTGGAGGTTTGGCCCCATGATATTAGGAACATCAGATACTATTTGAGCATTTCATTCGCTATCTGTGGAATTCTAAACTAATGAAATTATCAACTCCCTAACTCTTATATTTGTAGTCTACTGGTGCCTTCATTGCTGTTTCAAGATATGCTAGTGCCACACCGCTCCCGCCCTCTGTACTTAGCCGTGGTATTGGTTGGCAGGTAGGTGCTATTATTACATCCACCACATGCCAAGCTTGACTTTTTTTTTTTTTGCAAATTTGAACTCACTTGAAGCATATGCAACTGTTCTTGCTACAGGGCATTGGCATTCTGCTAGATGGGCTGTTTGGGACTGGAAATGGATCTTCTGTATCAGTGTAAGAATCAGATTGGTACCTCTTTAAGGAATGCATCTTATTTCCATTTTGATACAACCACTTTTCTCTTTACAGAATACCTTTAATTTCAATTATGACACAATCATTATTCTCCTTGTCCGTAGTGAAAATGCCGGGTTGCTAGCCTTAACACGTGTTGGTAGCCGACGGGTAGTGCAGATATCAGCTGGTTTCATGATATTCTTCTCTATTCTGGGTAAGTTTGCTTCCCACAAATTTAGTATTTTGATTCCTTACTAGGTCATGGGAGCTAGCATATTTAACAACTTTTGTACTAAATTAATTAACAATAAGTGTATCTACTAAAACTCCAAATTAGTTTGCTTTTGTCCGTGTTGCCTAAACCTGTTACAATTAATAGCACTTAGATAGGGGCCTTCTGTTTTCTTGAGCTTGTTGTTTACTATTATGTGGATGTCTCAAGGCAAGAAAACATCTGAAAACTCTATTGAATTAGATCATTGGTGTTGCATAAATATATTGATTTTGTTCCTTAGGAAACTCCAAATCAAACTCATGAGACATAAGGTCTGGTAACAAGTGTTGAGTGGAGATGTTACAACAACACAACAGTTTGCCGAAGACGCCGAACTGAGACAATCCAACAACCCTGGGCACTGACTCATGTAGATATAAAGTTGTCACGGATCTTTAAGTTCTGAATGTCCATTTTGTTTTATTTTTTGACATTTAGTGGAACCATATTTTTGCTGAACTATCTCCTATACCCTTTGTTACTCTTATAAACCAATCGGTAGCTTCTGCTGTGTTGGCTGTTGAGATGTCTATTGTAGCGCATTTATAACTAAAGAATACTGCCTTAGTCTTCCAATGGGTACATGTGTAGTACATATTGTCCTTGGTGTAGTTCTTATTTAGAAGTCAAAAAGCGCTTCTGCACTAGTGCACCTAGATGATGGGAGCGCCTAGATGGTGGGAATACAACGGCTAGTCACTTCAATTGAGAATCTGTGATATGGATAGACTACGGTAGATATCGAAGTAAATGTAGGATAAATAAGTAAAACTACTAATACATTTAATCTTACCAAAAAGTAGATTAAATTGTCCTTGTATCATAACTATTTCTAAATACTTATATTGCATCCTGAATATTTGCTGGTTGTGTATTTGGTGCAGTTCTTGTCTCTCTTGTTGAGGGGGCGAGGTTTGCATAATAATAGTTAGCTCAATAATGAACATAGTAAAGTTTACAATACTTCATTGTTGCTTGACATTTCAAGTTGGTGTCCTTTTGAATTTAGCGTTATGCATTGCAATTAACTTAGCTCTCACCACTTCAGAATACATGCCTTTATGTTGAACTAATCACGTTTTATTTTGTCAACCCAGGAAAATTTGGAGCTGTCTTTGCATCAATACCTGCACCCATTTTTGCAGCTCTCTACTGTGTCTTCTTTGCATATGTTGGTAGGTGGAAAGCTTCAGGCTACTTATGTTTGCAATTTTTCATTTAAATTACAACTCTTGACATTATAAGAGAGATTTGTATTTGTGATGGAAGCTGTGCTGTAATCTGTCAACAGGTTCTGCTGGGCTTGGTTTCCTTCAGTTCTGCAATCTCAATAGCTTCAGGACCAAGTTCATCCTTGGGTTCTCAGTTTTTATGGGCCTTTCAGTTCCTCAGTACTTCAACGAGTACACATCTGTCGCTGGTTATGGCCCTGTCCACACACATGAAAGATGGGTATGTTACAGCATAGTTATTCACACATTTTATGTGAAGAGTTACTGATCATTTGCTTCATCTACTTCTACAGTTCAATGACATAGTGAATGTAATATTCTCGTCAAAGGCGTTTGTTGCTGGCTTTGTTGCATATTTGCTGGACAACACTATTCACAGGAATGAGAGTTCTGTCAGGAAAGACCGTGGATATCATTGGTGGGATAAATTCCGGTCATACAAGACTGACATAAGAAGTGAGGAGTTCTATTCCTGCCATTCAACCTGAACAAATTCTTCCCGTCGGTGTGAGCATACTGTGATTAATGCAAGATACTAAGGTTACATGTATTGTCTGTCCCCTAGTTCTCTAGAAGTGGCAAACTGTTTGCCTGAATTCTCTTGGTATATGGAAATCCTATGCTCTTAAACGAAGTGGAAATCCTATGGTATAAACAAAAAACTTTGGTGGCTCCCTGAAATTATCTTGCGTATGTTAGGTTACTGATGTATATTTGATACTCTATTTGGGGCAAACAGTAGGAAATTTTGGCAACTCCTTGGCATATGGGAATGGCATGTTCATACATCTTGTGGTCAATCTCATTCGGAATCAAGGTCGATGGATTTAACAGCCATTGTAGTGCTGGTATTGTAGGAATCATACCAATGAAGCTATAATCTGTATGTATGCTTCAGTAGAACAAGGAAATGGTATCTTTTTTAGGTTGGTACTCTACTTGTTATGTCATGTTATGTAGAGTGTGTATGACTATTGCTGCGGACTTGTGAACGGGATGTAGTGGTAATTTTACTATTGCCGCAAGTGCAGTGCCTCATGGGCTGCATGTATCCAGGAACAAGTAGATATAAAATATTTCGAAGGGTATCTCTAGTTCTGTATGCCTCTTCTGACCAACTACCTAATTCTATACGTTTGTTCTGTATTTTCTTGGCTGTTAGTAGTTGATACTGACAGAACCTGCGGTTCGCTGTCCACACGTTTTCTCCGAGTGAAAATTTTGAGATCGTGGTTTCGTCTACGTCTGATAAGGACTAGTTCTTTGGGAACATTCCCTCTCGCAGTCGTCCACTTCTTTTGTGTGAATTACTGGTTTGCTATCGCATCCGTGACTCTACAGCCTACATGTGCTGTGCTGTGCTGTGCTTGTGCATTATTGCATCAATGATTTTGTACAGATATTAGATTAGATTCTCAACATTCCTCTGTGTTAGACAGATATCCAGTACCGTAGGTACCGGACCCTAGCGTGCATCATGTCCCACGCCTGCCTATCCCACCTACATCTGTTTCTATGTTAGATAAGACATGTGTGGGGCTATATATGTACATATGGTCCAATCAATCAATTTTCGTGGTATTATTCCACTCTCATGGTATCAGACACAGGCAATTCTACGCCCCTCTTCTGCAAACCCTAGCTGCCGGCATCTCTCTGTCGGCCACTACCCCTCTCCTCACTCGGCCGCCAGCCCTCCTCTGCCGGTCGCCCCTCCTCCCTCCCCAATGCCATGGCTAACAACACCCCCACCGCTGCCGCTCTTCAGGCGCAGGAGGAGATTGTCACCAACATGTTGGCCATCGCCATTGTGCAAGAGGTTGCTCCATGCACAGGCTGTCTCCGTCATCAACATCAAGGCCCTGGCCCCGTCACCCTCAACCTTGTCTCCTCCAACTACAACAAGTGGTGAGACCTCTTTCTTGTCACCCTTGGCAGATATGCCCTTGCTGATCACATGCTCTCCACGACTGACCAACCCGATAGCGTGGATTGGGCACAAATGGACTGTGTTATCCTGTCTTGACTCTATGGCACCATCTCCAACAAGCTTCTCCTACCTCTATCGTGTGGCTCGTATGGGCGAGCCTTGAGTAGCAGTTCATTGGCAACAAGGAGAGCCATGCGTTGTACCTGGAGGCGGAGTTCCGCAACCTCGTTCGAGGTGACCTCTCCATCTCCAATTACTATCGCAAGCTAAAGAACATGGCCGATGCGCTCGACGATCTGGGTAAGCCGATTAACAA
This sequence comes from Dendrocalamus sinicus, assembly GCA_036346575.1. NCBI lineage: Eukaryota > Viridiplantae > Streptophyta > Magnoliopsida > Poales > Poaceae > Dendrocalamus > Dendrocalamus sinicus. Next base: position 44,292,849 of record CM070645.1, on the reverse strand, counting down.
TCGTACTCTCGTCTTGTCTGTCATGCGCGGCCTGAACAAGAAGTTCTCCTACATGGTGACCCTACTGTCGATGCGAAAGTCATTCCTGTCCTTCATCAAGGCTCAGTCTCATTTGTTTCTTGAGGAGATCACGAAGAATTCGAAGTTGCACTTGCCATCTACCGCTCTTGTCGCCACCACTTCGGCCGGCAGTTGCAACTTTGGCCGAGGCGGTAGTGGCGGCAACAGCACCGAGGGGAGCGGCAACTCCGGCAGTAGTGGGGTGGCTCGCGCGGCAATAATCATCGCCGCCACGACAACCGTTCAAACACCGGTGGACAAAGCGGCAACTCCGGTAGTAGCAACGGCAACTCGAGCTAGCCATCCTTCTTCAATCCATGGACTTGATTGTGCACTTGAGAGTACATGGATTGAAGAAGGATGGCTAGCTCGAGTTGATTGTGCCATAAACAGTTCAGTTCATGGCATCACATGGCGGAAGGAAAGTATTATATAAACAAAATCGCGATCGCCGGCCTTAACAAACAGAATGAAAGTACCTAACTTTTAAACGAATTATTTTCTCAAAACAGGTCTACAAGTTAAACATAGTATACGTTAAAAGCTCAACATCTGTACCAGCCAAAATCCGATCTCTCCGTAATTTGTACCGTAAATAGCCTAAATTCAAAAATTTTAGCCAAAAGATATAAATCGCAGCTAAAAATAACAGTCCAGGAGCAAACGCGCAAGGTACAGGGAAGCAACGAGCAGGAGGAGCTAACGGGGAGCCTGATCGCCCGTTCGGTGTGGCGTGTAAGACCACCACCGCCACAGCGATCGATCAATCATTTCTTGCTTCCATCCACCGCTCGACAGCTAGGAGTTCTCACGGCCATGAAACCTGACAAAGGAGCCGGCCCAAAGGCTGCCAAGCGGCACTGTACTGGCACGGGTGCGGCACGCTGACACACATCATGAACAGAAAAGGCAATAGCGATGACGGTGGTGTGTGCCGTAGGGTTTGGTAACAGGTTGATCAGCACTTCACTCCTCAAATGACATGTTTGGTAGAGCTTCCAATTCTTTTTTTTTAGTTTCTATTTTGTTCTTCAAGAATTTATTTATCTAAAAATCTGTAGCTAGTCGATGAAAATGTCCGGTAAGAGATTGACTCAAAAACGTAGAAAGAAAGGATTGGAAGCAAAAAACCGTACTACCCTGGTTATTAACATGTGTAGCCTATTTGTTACTTATTTCTATTTGTACATAGATTTCTGAAATTTCTTTACAAATGTTGCATCCATATAACACATGTTTGTTCAAGCGATTTAATTGAAATAATTAACCTAGCCCAGAAGGCTAAACATATTTCTGAATCTCAAATATAATCACATAAAGAAAGAAGTAAATAGATATATTAATGCAGAAATTGATACATTGCCAAATGTGACATTGTACAGACTAGACTACAAGAATCTTATTCTGTACATTATTCTCAAATGATAACACACTATATCTAACATAATATAGCTATACATTGGTCCATCACACTTCTGCTGTCAAAGCTTATACATTGGTCCAACTGGCCTGTAAGAAAAACGATTATCACACTTCTGCTGTCAAGCTATACATTGGTTCAGCTGACCTGTAAGAAAAATGATGATCATATAAGTAAAAGTTGTATGCTTTAAAATCAATGGATTTAACAAAAGGTGTACCACGTTAATTTTGAGATGATACACAAGTCACAGCATGGAAGAGCAAAGGATTACCTAGGGCAAGATTGACGTTAGAAATAACTTGATTTTTCAATCCGGCTTCACAAATCTGCATAAGTAACATTATCTTTCAAAAAGTATGATCGAAAATATCAGAACAGACTCCTTTCACTAAGGAATCTAGAATCTTGTATTCATTGCAAAGTAAACACAACCTAATCTCACAAGAAAAAAGGAGCAGACAAAAACTAGTTATTTACGATTCTAAGGAGTTTGCTCTGCATCACATAAAACTGAAATACAGAGGGCTTGGGAGTTGGGAAGCATAATTGATATTAGTAGATCATCTTAAATAACCGGCCTTTGCGTGAGAAATTTTTTCCAGAAAACGTTCTCACACTAATGGGAAAAATCTCATTATCTGTGCAGCATTTCAACAAACATATCATGAGCAAAGTGGATCACACAAACAATGTCTCCAGTCCCTACCATCACGCATGGACAAGAGATTAGATTCAATTTTATCACAGATGTAGTTTACCAAAAGGATATGGTTCTTGTTCCATTAATACCCCATGGACAACATCATAGTATGAATCTTCCGGTAGTACTACCTGAACTCCAACCGATCTGAGGCTTGAGGACTGGGGTAGGGTGGAGGGGAGCAACTTACACAGCATCGATCTGAATCCATACTGCTAAAAAGCAAGAAATTTGAATGCGCAGATGTGGTTGGGGATGAAATCAGCATGGCACTGCAGTTGGTAACGAAGAAGCACACACCATGACCGCATAAATGAAAGCAATGCATGATCTGGAAACTTAACTGCAGAGAGAAGGTGGAAACTTAACCCAGACCAGGAACAAACTATCCCCTGTACACATTCTAAGCCAAAGATCTACACATCCCAAGCCAAATACTGATATTTACCTTCTACACATTTTGCTGCGGCGAGACTAGGGTTAGGGAGGTGACAGCGGGTGCTAACCTCACTGAGAGCCGCGGACGAAGGGGATGACAACAAAGTCGGTCGGTAGGAACAAACATCGTGGTGGGACGGCGATGTCGAGGTCGGGGGTCGGCGCCGGTGTTGAGGTCGAGGGTCGCCGGCGTCGAGATTGTTTCATGTGTGTTGGTTTCTATCAGAATCTACACAAAAATTGCTTCTCATTGCTAGTTTATTTTTAGAGTAAAATTCATTACCGGTCCTTAAACTTTTTATACTGTGTCATTCCGGTCCATAAACTTTCAAAGTGTGTCATCTCGGTCCATAGACTTTCAAAGTGTGCAATTACTGTGGTAACAACTATGGACCGGGATGACACAGCATAAAAAGTTTAAGGACCGAGATGACACAGTCAAGACCCGTAATGGGCTAATTTTGAGACCCAAAGAGTGTTTAGGCATCGGGATGACACACTTTGAAAGCCTATGAATCGGAATGACACAGTATAAAAAATTTAAAGACCGGTAATGGACTTTTTTACATCTGCTCCGTCGTAAGAATCAGAGTCCCATAGTTTTAGGAAGCTGAATGTTAGCATAATTTCGCGAGGTCCAAACGACAGGATAGCAGAACAAGTCGTACCAAACATGCTCTTAATTTACTACTACTGGAGAGCGAAGCTGCGTTTGGACTTTGGAGTGCCAATTAATGGTGCATCAGACATCAGATCACCACTCCTTGATGGTTTGTCCTGCATGGTCCCTGGTCTAGCTTTAGTTTTTTTTTTCCCTGCCAGATTTTGTATCTCGTTCCAAGCTTGGTTCAGCCAGTCATGGGAGGGAACTGAGCGCAGTCTCTGGATAAACAAATGGATCAGGTACATACATGTACTGTAAGCTCGCATTATTAGGGAATTTATTCGAGTGGGGCCTGATTTGATTGGGCCATGCAAGGCGCAGCCGCACTATGAATCTGCAATGAACGGTCAGTGTGTTTCTCTACAGTCATTCGATTTGATCTGGATTATTCATCTCTCCTTCTCCCTCTCTCTCAGGATACAACCGCCCACCCACTCCACTTTTCCCATCTCCTCGCGTATTATGGTTACCCTTCTCTCTTTGTTACTTGCTCTCTAATGTTTAACGTGTAAAATTGGTCAGACAATAAGTTTTGTCTCACTATTTTTATAACTCATTGCAACGCATGCATCTCTAATTAGTAGAAAATAAAAGGCAACAACGTACAGGAGAAGGGAAGCACCAGTAGTTCCTCGTACGGACGCGCCGGTACCAAATCATCGTCTTGTTTTCCACTTTCCGTCAATGCAAAAAAAAAAACCTAGTGGCCCGGACATTTTTCTTCGCATTGTGAAACAAGCCGCACAGTTGCACAGATCCTTGATGAAATGATACGGACCTCGCCTCACACGTCGGCATCGCAAAACGGTACACTTCTGTTGCAAGGGAGACTTTGGATCAATTATTTCCAGCTTTCAACTTATGTTTCTACGATTTTTTTTAAACAAACAAACAAGTAAGATTCTTCACCACTGTTTCAAAGTTACTTATTGAAATAGCCTTTTTGAAATGACATATCATATTTGATTAATTCACATAAACGCTCACATTTAGACTATAAACCATCAGACAGCCGAAAAGAACCCATCTTTTCTGATGTAACATGGCCACGGTCATTTCCTACTCACTTTCTGTTCCTACACATGGGCACAAGAGCTCTATGCAAGCAATGGCAGAGTCAACCCTCGGGCAAGTCACTGACACGGGTGACCAACCTACTCACCGGACCCACCTGTCAGCACACGACCCGCGTGTCGCACGTGCAAGGCAGCAGCCGCTTCTCCCGCGGGCGGTGGAAACGGCATTGCAGTTGAGGCTGCGCGAGACGCCAACCCGGGCAAGGCAGCCACACGCAAATGCACATGGTCTCATAAATTCAGCATTGAAATAGCCCCGTGGGATTACGTGACCGTGCGGTCTTGAAACCACGCGAGACGCAGACGTTTAACTTGCCTTCGTAATTGCGTTGCTGCTTGTTGACCTCACCGTCTGATGACAACACAACGCACCCCAAAGACGCAAATGCTAACACAGTGTGTAGATAGGATAGCCCTAACTATCTTCGAGCCTTGATTAATAAGGGTATCTTCAATGATCTGACTTAGTTAGTTATATATATGTACATATCAACATATATTCTATAGGGAGGAAAGAGAGTATGCAAAAAAATCAAGCCAGCTCTTCCTTAGGGCCTGTTTGGATCCACCCAGATTTCAAGAATCTGGATTTTGGAAACTGGGTGAGATCCAAACAGACCAGTTTTTGAGGCAGTTTTTAAAATCTACCTACCCAGATTCTTAAAAACCAAGAAGTCGTTGATACCCCACTTTGCCGTTTTTGGCACAAATACCCATTTACCCTCATTAAAGACCACGCATGGTTGTTTAATGTGCTGTTCAAGAGCAATAAATGTAAGGGTGTAAGAGCAAGTCCAATAATAGAGCCAAGTGTTTGGCTATAAGTCAAGTTATAAGAGCCAAGTTATACAATAATCTGTCTTTATTTGTCTACAAAAGATTTTTTATTATTATGTGGTACCATATCTCACATTCTCTTTCCTACTCCTCCTCACATACATTTATTATCTGGACCCACCACTGCATAGGCTCCCGTGTGCAGCTTGTTGCTTGCATGAGAGCCAAGCTCTCCTCTCTCTCCTCTCTTCTCTCCTCCACATCAGCAAAAATGCTGACTAGCTTGGCTATAAGACCATTGTTGTACTTGCTCTAATAGTCTATTAGCACCAATCATAAATGAAATCAGCTTTTAAAAACTAGCGGATCCAAACACCCCATCAGTTTTTGCTTAGAAGCCAGTTTTTAAAAACTAGAAGTAATAGCTGGTTTTTAAGAATCTGAAACTGATCCAAACAGGGCCTTAAGCACTAATCTATAACGCAAAACGAGACAGCCTCTATAAATGATATAAATGATAGTACTTTTCTGTGTGTGCATGTAAGCATCAAATAGCTATCTTTATATATAGTTCTTTAGAATGCTATCTTTTAGTGTGTACTATATAAATGATGTGGAAGTCTTCTAGTTGGTTGCTAACTAAACCATTGGAGATGCCCTAAGCGTAGAGGAGCCACTTGTTGGTTGGCATAGCAATAAGGAAGTCCTGACTGTTGTAGTCGCATTTGATTTTGGGCAAACTATAAACACCTAACCTAAACTCTTTTTTTTTTCTTTTTTCTTCAAAGAGAAGTATGCTGGAAACAGTTTTAATACTGTATGGGACTAGCCTGTTTTCAGGAAGCTGCTGGTTGGAAGGTAAGCAGGAGAAAGTTTCATCCCAAGTTTTAAGCCATTATTAGGAAGTAAGTGCGTAGAGGGGAAAGAATGCTGAGCAAGCCATCATAGAATAGTGAATGGAGCAGCATTGAGCCATGATATGTGGCATTTATTCTGGAACTTCTCTATGGCATTTATATAAAGAAGGAACTGCAAAATTTCATGCAAGTAGACTGTAACCTGCCACGTTTTTAATCTAAATATAATCGCCAATGGGGCGTCGACAGTCGACTTAACCGCATAAATTAAATTAAAGGCGACAAAGTAAGTTGATACAAATTATAACATACATCGAAAGTCAATAATTATTACATCTAATTGCCATCCACACAACAATTATAGAAACTAAACTACAACTGGGGAATTTCATACTTAATCAAAACTAATCAGTAAATATAGTATTTAAATTACATTTCGCTCACTTCATACATTGATTGCAATTCACCAGACTTACAAGAATTAAACTACAGTATTAATTGCGAGAGAAATGAATGTGAAGATATCCAAAAAGGCCGAACAAAAGGAGTTAAAGTCCAACTTGCCGTTTGAACCCTCGTTAGTATGAAAATAGGTATTTCACTTATTGAGATACTAGACCCTTTGGGGTCAGTCGGCACCGCTCGTTGGAGCGGTGTTTTATCGCCTAAACAAATAATAATCTGTTGACTAATGTTATTGTATGATTGAATGGCACAATTAAATGGGTGAATGATTATCTCTGCTTTTTGACACCCAAAACAAATATCAAATCAAACGAAAAACAATATAAACTACCGGGTGTAATTACGACCACAAGACGTTAGTTCATTTGCACGTACTCGATGAACTCTTCAATTGTCGACCGCTCGCTTCTACTGCTCGCTATGACCGCCTTTGCACGTGATCGAAGTCTCCCTCCGTTCAGAAGCTTCAGCCACTTGAAGTCTCGAATGCTTCATCCGCTCGATCACTTTGACCACTCGAACGAGGACAAGCAAAAGATGACGTCGAGTTCTAATCAGTTCAATTGACTTGACGCCCGAAGACACCGAACTCGTGGCACGCAAGACCATGATGGTTAGCATGTCGTCGGAGACACAAGGAAACGATGATCAAAAAACATGTCACTGACGTCGTCTAACTATTCTTGAAATAGATTGATCTATTATTTCTGCATCATGGATGTGACTACAAAGTACTCTCACGGCACCCCTAAAACCCTAGCACAAAAAACCTCTCAAAAGCCACGACCAAAACACTTGGTCTCTCCCTACTTTTATATGCTAGAGCCCTAAACCGTGTTCGACTCAAGCATGAGCACGAAATCCTATCTCTTCCTCAAATAAAGAGACCCGAAACCCTTCCTAACACGAGTTTTACCAAATCTCTAATCCCTCCCGTTACGGACTCTTTCCATAATGTTTCCAATCTCATCACGTGATGAAGCCTCCAGAAAGGCACCTTCCATAGCTCCATCTCACATCATCAACCTCCCTATAGAAGCCTCCAAGACCGCACCACTCGTAACTTCTCCATGCATCACCACTTTTGATCTCCATGTTTTCTTATGCTCAATTTGTATTCAAGCAATTTACATTCATAGAATTAAATTGATTTTTAGTCATGCTAGGATTGCAAATCTTGACATAGGTTTATCTTGTTGGTGCACTTAGGTGAATCTGGTTGTTTTAGGTGTTATTTGTGCTAAACCTTTTGAGTTAAACTTCCGTATTATTTACTTGGCTTAGCCAAATAGAAATTGATAATTAATTAGAGAATATTTTTTAGACTGCCTATTCACCCTCTCTAGTCGGCCTCCTCGATCCAACAACTGATTGTGTGGTCTACGATAATTGCCTAGAAAACCAAAGACAACGACCGCAGACCACGAAGTCTACGAGTATGACAGCAGTCTGCGAAGTCTACGACTATCGACCGCAAAGTCTACAACTATCGATCACAAAATTTATGACTATCGACCATAAATTCTATAACTATTGAGTACGACCAGTAAAATCTATGACAATGAAAAAGTACTGTTGCTTTAACCGTGCAAAGTATTGTAACTATGACCATAAAAAGTATTGTAGATACGATTACCTTCAGTGGTCGTTCTGTCGTGGTCAAAGCCAAACATAGTCGAAGTCGAACATGGTCATAGTCGAACGTGGTTATAGTTAAACGTGGTCATAAATGACTCTGAGTCGTAACCAACGTGGTCAAAGTCTGACGTGATCGAAATCTACCGTGATCGAAAGCCACCGTGGTCGAAGTCTGTCGTTCAGCCATGCAATCCTCTTATGCCACTTAAGTGCCATCTGATGTTCCGATGCGTCTCGAAAGTTGCTCAATGCTCTAGAGCTACTCGAATACTGTTCAATACTCCATTGCTACTCATAAGCCGTCCGTGCCACTTGAACCCGATCGGATTGGTCTGAAACTACTCAAAGCAACCAAAACCACTTGATGCCATTCAATGCTAAAGCTACTCGAATACTGTCCGATGCCACTCGGACCCGATTGGACTAATCCGAAACTACTCGGAGCAACAAAAAACACTCGGAGAAGACAAAAATCACTCGGAGCAGACTGAAACCACTTGAACTTGAAACCTTCAACCACGATCGACCAAAACTTCACAAACACAAAATCCAAAGCAATATAAATATCAATTATTCATCATAACTTTATTTATAAGGGTGTTGATAAACATCATCCGGATGTTTTTTTCTAACTATCATCCAGAATTGTGGCCATTGGATTAGAGATCCAACGGTCATGAATTCTCCTCCCTCCCTCCAAAAAAAATCTCCCTCTCATCTAAAAAAACCTTCCCCTTCAAAAAAAGAGGTCGTTTGATCTATAATCCAATGGTTCTAAATCTGGATGATTGATAGGAAGAAAACATCCGGATGATACCTAGACACACCCTATTTATAATTATCCACATGGTCTAATAGTTATTACTCATTGATAATAACACGGGACGTCACATAGACTTGCATTTTGCATTGTATATTGCAATAGTTGATGCCTGACACTACATATAATGGCAAGGCATTTTCCTCTTTATTATGATCGACTTATTCTTCCGTAGATAATCAGACAGTGGTCGCAAATCGCAATGTGGACCATCGCACCGAACAAGAAAGCTAACTTCATTCTGAACCATACATGCATTGTCCTGAAAGCTAATTTAGTCATTTCTTTAACTTATAGAGGACAAGTTTTTGTTACTTGAAAAGAAATGATAGTAGCCGGCTTTAGCTTTGGAACATCTCCGTGGCATGCATTAGGAGCACACAAAAAGAAAGACAGAAGATTCTTGTACAGACGAATAGCCCCAAAATTCTCCACTGGTTCTACTAGAATACAACAATTTGGTTCGAGTTTGGCGCTTCACCAATACAATTGCACAATTGTTTGCAAAATGCTAGGGAGTTGTAGGCCCATCGTCAAGACAGGTTGAGCCAACTAGACCAGCGAATTGATCCAAACCACAATTTGTCGTTCGCATATAGGACAGCGACCTTCAGAAACACTGAAGCACAAGCTTAATTACTCGATGCTATACATATTACATTGGTAGAAACCAAAATTATGCAGCAGGGAGATGGAAGACTAACTGGCCCATTCGATCTCCTTGGTCCGCACGTCGACGACCCACGAAAGCGACCAATTGATGGGCGTTTTCATCTCGCACTGTTGTGGCACTGCAAACTTCCCGACGAGTACAAACAACCCCCAACATGTACGTGCTAACGCCCATTCACGGGGCGCTAAAAAAGCAGCGAAAATGATCGCGACCTCCTTCGAGTCTTCGGCCTCTTCTACTCAGTTTATAAAAATCACTTTTCTCTCTTTTTTTAACTAGTTTTTAAACAAAGTTTCTTTTAAATCAGGTCTATAAAATTATTTATATCAGCCAAAACTACATTCAAATTTCTATTACTTTATACTCTTTTTAAAATGAATAGGCTAAAAGTTATAACACATAGTCAAAAAGCTATAAGTAAAGGGGGAAAAAACAGACGGACCATGAACAGCGCGCAGCACGCACCAGCATCGATCGGCGATCGCTAGCTCTCGCCGAAGAGCGGTGAAAAACTGAAACGGCGTTCACCATGGCACTACGATTTAACCACCACTGCTTGCTATTTGCACTTGTTAATCACACGGGTCAGTTAGGTTGCTCTCGCGCGGACCATCCAAGCACGCACGCGGCCGGCGTACGTACGTGGCAGGTGTGCTGGGGGCAACGTCAGAGCGGAGGAGTAGAGAAAAACAAGTAGCTACTACGTGGTTAGCTCGTCGGCATATATACCACCTCGGCACTCGAGCAGCAGCTCTCCCCCCCCCCCCCCCACCCCACCCACATAGCAGTACACCACCACCTGCTCTGCCCCGCGCGCCTCTCACCGCAGTTCTCGCAGTCCCACCGCGCGCGCGCGCACGACCCAACCCAGCCCGCGGATGGGGAACTGCCAGGCGGCGGAGGCGGCGACGGTGGTGATCCAGCACCCGGGCGGGCGGGTGGAGCGGCTCTACCGGTCGACCAGCGCGGCCGAGGTCATGCGCGCCAACCCGGGCCACTACGTCGCGATCGTCACGCTCCGCGTCGCCGAGGAGCGCCACGACGCCGAGGGCGGCGAGCGCCGCACCGTGCGCCTTACCCGCGTCAAGCTGCTCAAGCCCAAGGAGAACCTCCTCCTCGGCCACGTCTACCGCCTCATCACCTCCCAGGGTGGGTAATCTATATACAAACTTGAGTCCTTCCCTGCTTTTCGCGTTCATGTCCTAGTTCGTACGTAGGATAGGCCAAGCTAATTGTTGGTTTGATCGTTGCATGCAGAGGTGACCAAGGCGGTGCAGGCGAGGAAGGAGGAGAAGCTGAGGAAGGCGCAGCAGCAGCTGCTGGAGTCGAGCCAGAGCAAGGCGCGGGCCGCAGCGGCGGCGGCCGCCGCCGCCGACGACGCGTTGGATGAGAGTCTTGATCAGGTGGTTACAAGGATTAGACTTGCCCTCCTTAAATCGAACTACTTTTTTCGCTCGATGCCCCCATGCACGTTCTCTGCATGATTGATACGCCTTTAATTGCTTTCCCCAAGAGTTAGTTGTTCCTCGCGATTATCATGTCCTTCCACCCTCTAGTTTATCAGCAAAAGAAGTGTTTTTTTTGCTGTAATATCTGCTTAGTTATCGTGGAAATCATAGGCCTTTAGCCCTTGAGGTAAATCGAGGGTTACTTCGTGAAAGACTGCATATTTGACATTCCCAACTCCCAAGTGACATGCATACAAGGAGTCAAGCGGATTTGTGGTCCTGTGGAGCCAACTGATTGATGCTATTGTAGCGTCCAGAAGGAAATTCAATAATAGATTAAGGATATAGATTAATTAGCGAGTACCAACTAATGTCAGGAGGAAGAATCAAAGGTTCCTTTCTATTTCTGAACTATGGCAACATGCAAAGGTTCCATCTTCTGAATACTCTACTGCTACACACCTGATTGCAGTTGGCACGCCAAGACGGAGACGGCCACCGGAGCACCAGCGGCCGGCACCGGCAATGGCGGCCTTCGCTCCAAAGCATCGACGAGGGCGGGAGCTGATGTCCGGTCAAGCACACTCATAGGCGGACCGTAATCATCGACCGGTGAATCTGTATTTTCGGTGTTCACCCGCCCGGCCTTAATTAGCTCGCAAGGATTGCTACATTTGCACACTGTGGAGTGGAGTTTGACACCTCGGGATGAGAGGACGAATTGACACTGTCGGAACTAGTCCTGAATCCGTGTAAATTTTAAGGCTTCGATGAGACCTTTTTTAGTGAGATTGCTTGCTTTCTTGATACATTTGCATCTCGAATCAGAACAAAATGGCTAAAAATTTTAAACAAGAAATGCCCTGTACTTGTACTATCTTACGAATGGGAATTGAGCGCATCTCATGCTCTTAGCTTTTGAGGATATCGGTGTGTATTTGCCAAATTTGCAATCATAAGCTCAGTGCCAATGATAATATACGCAGCTGTGGAATCATCAGATTCTGAGCCTTTAGGGCTGGAAGCTCATCATGCGGATTTGCGTCGGCGATGCCGATTAGGGCATGCCCATTCGTTCAAGCAGTTGCAGATGTTGTAACAGGACAAGTGGTAAGGGTTTTAAATTAGACGCCCATGCTGCCATAAGCTGAGTTAGTTACTTGTAACATCGTTGTTTTCACATGCCTCTGCAGCCTGCAATATTCTGCCGTGCTGACCAATACAGAAACTGACAGTTCCACTGTAGATATATGTCCAGTTGCTAGTGTTGGCAGCCCACCCGGCACCCGCAGGTAAGTGCTAACCAGACCTCACCGTAATTAAATACTACTGTATCAGCTACTAACAACCACTGTTAACCATGGCGGAGCTAGAAAAATTATAACACTTCATATGTAAAATTCTATAGCTTGTACGGTGGTTTTGTAACATCATAACTCCAGCATATGACTTCAAAATTTGCCAAAAATACAATACAAACCGATAAATCCCCAAATCTCAAACTGAAATCAAGAATTTATTGTGGTCCGTGGCTATGTGGCAGTGTGTGCCCGCCACGCCGCCAACTGCTCTTGCGTAGGCACCATGCCCACCGCTGCCTGCTCCCATGTGGGCTCCTCTTTCCGCTCGTGCGTCGCGTCGCCTCTGGCTCTACCCCCTCCCACGTTGGCTGCCTGCTTCCTCGCCGCGCCAACTCTGCTCCCCTCTTGCGCTAGCGTCGTAACCACCGACCACTGCCTGCTCCTGCACCACTGCCTGCTTGCGCCGCGCTACTGCCCGCCTGCCGTGTCCTGTCTACCTACTCATGCTTGACTGCTTCCGCTAGTAAGGTGGAGAGGAGAGAAGAGAATTAGTTTCAGAATTGAGGAGGAATTAGAAATGAATGTGGTCGTGACCTGATTTGGTGCAGTGGGCTGGTGTGGGTCATAAGTGTGCCATTCGTTATGAATTGTACTAAGAATGTAACATTGATTCCGTGAAATTTTTTCAATCTTAGGTGTACTCAGGCACACTGGGCGCCCTGCTAGCTCGCCCCTGCTTGTAGGAAGCCAGCTCGACTGCTCCATGGTGAGTGGGTGCCTGCTGCTCACCATTGGCCATTCAAGTATTGTTGCAGGCAAGGCCCTGCCTCCTTGCCTGTCCATCTCCCCATCTCAGCTGTGTACGCTTGCTGTCTTTCATACGCGCCAGCTTTTGACTGCTGAAACCATGGCGCATACGGTTGTGCGGTTGTGCTGATCTTTCCGTAACTTTGGGCCAAAGGAGCTGCACTGCCACCGTGATGAGATGAAAGCCGTCCTAGTCGAGGATTTACGTACGGAGATGCTCCTGCGACATCTGTGCAGGGGAATGAAAAGGATGAGACCAGCAGAGCGAATGACAGGTGTTGGCATGTTGCGCTCATCTTTTTTATCTCTTCCTGTGAACGTCAGGGCCCTTGCGCCTACGACGGGACGTGACAAAGCTGGCCCGGCACGTGCCTTTCCTGACTCGAGATGAGATCGGACGGTCGGTGGCATCACGGTACGTAGCTAGCTTGTTGCTAATCGCGTCGCCCCGAAAGGAGCAATCAGCCCGGGTAAATCATCATGCTTTGTCCTTTGGACATCGTCTGCAGGCTGCACCACAAATCTGCTGTCTCGCGGAAATCTTTGCTTTAGCATGGATCGGATTGTGTTCTGTGCAAAAGAGATAGTTATAGATCTGTTCTTTATCTGTTTTTAAAAACAGTTTTTGATTTTTGTTATAGTATCTAACTTTTAAATAAAGTATTTTTTTAAAACGTGATCTATAAGTTAATTGTAATATACGTTAAAATCTTAATATCTATATTAACCAAAATCATAAGTGAGTATCTCTCCTCGTAATCTCTATCACAAATAGCTAAAATTTAAAAAATTTAGTTAAAAATCATAAATCGCAGCCATATCAAACCGGGCCATACATTCGTGGTATTTCTCGGGAACGGGTCTGGTCGGTCGTTTGAGTGCGCCATGCTTTCTTGCAGGATCCTGAAGCGAAGGCTGAAGTTCGGAACGAGACCGAGCCGGCAACCCAATGATCGTGTTTTGGCCTTTTCCCCCCATGACTGCTTTACAGGAAGACGACCCAAGTTTTATACTCGAGTCCTGAACTTGCCCTGGCATAACGTGCAAGATACCTCATGCTCCACGACTAATCCACGGGCAAATTTCCGTTGCAAGTATAATTCGAGTTGGTTAGAGCGCATGCCTTACCAATTAGACTACCAATCGTTCGTAAGTTTCCACATCTTTCCTCACACACAAAGGGGCTGTTTGGTTGCCTGCATTGGGGTGGCTCGCACCGGCGCATGCAGGAAGATAGTGTTTGATTGCCTGCATCGGGGTGAGAGCCTGCACGAGCGGATGTAAAAAATCAACTGGAGCCAGGCTGAGGAGAAACGCAGCTGAGGACTTTCTCTATTCAGCCTGATCACGCTCATACAGCTGCATCAGCTTATGCAGCCATGCAGGCAACCAAACAGGCCCAAAGTGGCAAACATGAATGAATTCGCAAATGGTTGCAGGACGAAACCACCGGCCTTGGAGCTATCACAATCCGTCATCTACCTCAGCTCTGTCTGTGCATCGAGAAAAGGCTATCGTTTATGGAACCTCTGAATTCTGCGCCTATATGTATATATCTGCGTTAAGCGCCTATATGTATATATATTATGTATGTATGTATGTATATATGTGTGTGCGTACGCGCGCTAATTATACATATGCTGTTATTTTTCACTATGTTTCGTCTCTGCTGGGTAAAATTTCCCCCATCTGATGTTTACTGATAACAGCTTTGTTGCTTTGATAATTTGGCGATGCGGTTCATTATAGTAGAAATTGGCCTGCTTCCTTATCTGCTGCATGATTTCACAACAAAACACAAACGGAGTTGGTACGCAAATTCCAAGTGGAACGTGAAGACAGCTGCCATGGCAGTACATGAGACGCATCTGATTTTTTTGTTGTTGTAACAGTCCTACTCAAGACAGTTGATTTTGAGATGGACTTTGAACAGCGTTCGTTGATCGAGATGCACTTTGAATAGCGTTCATGGAGAATTTTGAGACTGCACATTTTCTGGACTTGAGCTAAACTATGATCTGCCCTTGGTAATTCTTATGGCTGCATGTATTGAAATAGGTACTGTTTATTTGATATTTGCTGCACTAAGCTAGTTACTAACAACAAATATTTACCGTCACAGAGATAAGAATCATTGGCAGATTCATGATCAAAATTTAGAAGGGGCTAAAAGCACTTACTTACCAGTTTATCGAATACCGAACTATCAACCTATGGTAACCTGTCATATTGCCAATAAGAAATAGATAGCCTACGATACAAATAGAACCTGTTATCATGTGAACAGTCCTGCAAGGAACAGACAAAACCGAAGTTAGTTCAGAATTGCCATGAACTAGTTTACACAAACATACTATAAGTAACCTGGTCGGAGAAAAGACTTGCAGCGGTGAAGTGCTCTGCAGTCTGATGGATCCTACCAAATCCACCAGAGTCCAGCGTCCGAGTCTAAGATCACCTGAAAGAAAAACATCAGATATTATCAGCACCCAACACATTCAGATTTCATACCCCTTTCATACATTTGAATGATGCGCAAAATACATATGTGTAGGATTACATAGGCAACAGAGGGGGTGAACGATGCCTTAAAAATTTTCCCTAAGTATTCACTTATTATTTACTCTAATAGCTGCAAAGTTATAAAGATTAGGATAGCAATCCGACTGGAAAACCATAGACCCTTAGAGCTGAGCAAAAAACAATCATAAAAACAACGTAATCGATTTCAACTATGTGATCAGAAGTCCCACGAAGCTGAGCGCAACCAATTGGAAAACAACATGGTCGAAATTCGACTATGTGGTCGATGACCAGAGAGCGGTCGAAAACCAATGAGGTCGAAAATCAACGTGGTCGATGACTATTGAGTGGTCAAGCAATCAACGTGGTCATAGACCAATGATTGGTCGAAAACCCCATGTTGTCGAAGCTCAATATGGTCGAAACTGACGTGGTCGATGACCTGAGAGAGATTGCCAACCCGAGTGTTCGTAGGAAGTCGAACTTCGATCGCTGTTGTCGACGACTAGTGAGTGGTAGAAAACTAAAGTGGTCAAAAACCCGAGTGGTCAAAACACATCAAAATATGACCAAAAAGGTCGACGACCAATGAGTGGTTGAAAATTAAAGAACAAAAAAGTGGAGTAGCCGTCGTGGTCGAATCTGGTCGAAATATGACGAGTGAGAATCGATGACCAGTGAGCGGTCGAAAAAAAGGGAACAGAGGATGAACAGAGAGTTGTGTGTTTTTAACCGAGATTCAAAACGAAAAATAGATGGAACTTTTGATCCATAGATCCAAATGATATAAAACTTTGTAGGGATCTTCTTTAGGATATTGTGAACATATTCCAACAAACGATCATGAAAACTATGGCCAAAGTTGAGACATTTTCAATTTGTTGGAAGGTTCCACGAAAACCAACTCAAAATCAAAATCGGTGAATACAACTTGCTTTGTGGGTGGATGATGACCAAGATGGGTCTAGATGTATTCCCAATATTACAGCAAGTTAGAACAACTGCCTAGTAGATGATGGCCAAAACCACCTGATCCACCTTGTCATCCACCTCCTTGTCCTTCCCCTTTGGATCGACTGCACTCCAGACTCCATGGGCGTATATGTTTGCCTTCATCTTCATTGCCCACACCAGGTAATTATCGGTCGCAGGAGAGGGTACTGAATGGAGATTAGTCCACCCTGAGCTTTTGCCTTGTCGCCCATGAACCGAAGTTAACTAGTTCTGACACCACTTGTTGCTGTCCTTACTAACCGCTCTCAGGATCTCTACGACCACCTTCAAGTCGCTACGACCACCTCCTGCAGCAGTACGACAATGTTGAAGAGGCTATGACCACCTCATGAGTCGTTACAACCGCTCCACTGGTTCTCTGACTACGTTGACAGTCGTTACGACCATGTTATGGCCTCTCCGATCACGCATCACTGCTCCGACCTCGTAGTCGTAAACTTCAGCTGAAGTTACGACCACGTTCACCGCCGCTGCACTGCACTTCCTTTGACCACCGTCGATCACCGTAGTCGTAACCCAATTACAACCACGCTGTGATACTGTCGACCACGTCTGCGGCTCTGTCAACTGCTGTTGTCGTAACGCTTACAATTACGTTGCCTACTTCACGACCATGGTCATAACTCCTTTACAATCATGTCTTCCCACTGTGGTCGCTTACGACCACGTCTTCTCGCTCTGTGACTATGGCCGTAACTCGTTTACAACCACGTCTGTTTCTCCTGTGAACATAGTCATAACTCATTTACGACCACGTCTTTAGCACCTGCAGACACCTCCGCTTATCGCTAGGCCTAGACGAAAAACTCGAAGCTCGTTAGCTCGCTCGGCTCGTGGTGGCTCGGCTCGGCTCACTTCGTTAGCTATAACGAGCCAACTCGAGCCACTCGCGAGCCGCTCACGAGCCAAACGAGCCATGCTTCGAGAATTTAGATATGCATATCTGCTTCCATGGACCTAATTTGTACTCTATTGCATGTGTTAATGTGTAAATTTGTACTCTATTGTACCCAAACGAGCCATGCATGTGTTAATTTGTACTCTATTGTACCCAAACGAGCCAAACGCGCCATGCTTCCATGGATGAATATATGATGGAGACATTTTTTGGCCCTGGCTCACGAGCCAAACGAGCTAGCTCGAGCTTGTCGTCGAGCCGAGCCGAGCTAGCGTTTTAGCTCGTTAGTTATAACGAGCCAGCTCGTTATCCTACCGAGCCGAGCCGAGCCAACTCGATATCCAGGCCTACTTGTCGCCGTGGTCGTATATCCGTTTACGACCATGTCTGCGATCCTCTGCTTGCTGTGGTCGTAAGTTGTTTACGATCATGTCTGTGAACACACGATGAACTCGGTAGACTTCCAGAGTCAAACTGCTCTTTTCTTTTTTATTTCTTTCTCTCGATCACACTGATCACTATGATCACCCTGATCGTTCTCTCTCTTTCTCTTGCCTCTCGATCACACCGATCACATTGACTTATCTCTTACTCTCCCCCATTACATGGCTTTGCATTTTATACCCTGCTCTACGACTTCGTCTCGGAGGCAACTACGACTTTGAGATGGACTCGAACACGACTACGACACGGACTCGTACACGACTCCAACCACCCGTAAACGACTACGACTTCCGACTCTGTTACAACTACAACTTCTAAACTAAAAATAAGATTGCCAATTCTAACACCTCCAACTTCAGCCCCAAATCTAATCTTTATTTCCAATTTCAGTAGTAACTGTACTGACAATTTGTTCGTGCTAGTTTTCGTTCGAGGTGCCACGTGAAGAAACAATGCCGGGTGCCAGCATCTGTTCTTGCCAGGCTCTATCTTGAGACGAAGAGGAGGTACAACATAACTATATGTCTTGAGACGAACTAAAGCGCTACTCCATTCCTCTGTTTCTGATCTTAATTTTGAGGACATTCACACATACATATGCTTTGGGGTAGGGGGCGCTAGCCCCACTGACCCCTGGTGGGTCCGCCACTCGTAAGAATGGATGATTTGACAATGGCAGCCAATATTTGACAAATAGTACTAGGTGGGTACATGGCATAAACTCCCCTAAATTGCAAAGCTTACAGTAATTTAACAAAATCTGGCACTAGCTACAGCCCGTTCTAGGATCAATTTGACTATTCACTCTTGTCATCTTCAAACTCCATCACGATGAACATCTAAAAAAAAACCATCACGGCGAAGCATTTGGTGATGTACGAGGCCTGCGAGTTACAGACCGAGAAAGCAGAACTAAGCCTTCGCAGCCCAAATAAGCGCCTGCCTGTATTCCAGCCCACGTTGCATTGGGCGGCCCACGAAACAGAGGCCACCAGCCCACCCAGCACGCCTCCCGACTTTTATTGCTGCCTAGTGCCTCCCCTTCGCCGTCTGGTGTCTCGTCCGTCTCCACTCTCCGATTCCATTCGACTCGACTCCCTCCGCTTCGACACCGCCGCCCCCACCCCTCGCCGCGGCGCTTGACAAACCCTAGGACCCTCTAGAGCCATCACGAAACCCCGTGTGGGCTAGGGGCCCCGCCTCCCCGTCCCGCACGCGGCGATGCCGCTCTTCATGTCCGATGAGGAGCTCCGGCTCCTCGGCGGCGACGTGGCCGCCGTCGCCGAGCGAGCGGACGCCACCATCCGCGAGCTCCGGCAGCAGGTGGACACCGTCCGCGCCGAGGCAGACGCCGCCGCCATCGCGGCCGAGCAGACCTGCGCCCTTCTCGAGCAGCGCTTCGCCGCCCTCTCCGCCGAGGTCGATCGCTCCCAGGCCGAGGCCACCGAGCTAGCCGCCGCCTCCGAGCGCCGCGCCGCCGAGCTCGCCACCTCACAGGCCGAGATACACCAGCTCCGCATCCAAGCCGTACGAACCCTAGATTTTCGGTCGACTGATCAGTTTGTTTGGTTTAGCTTGGTGCATTGATCACTCGGTGTCGCTTATGGCGCAGATTGCAAAGGATGGCGAGGTTGAGCGGCTCAAAGTAGAAATCTCGGAGCTGCACAAGTCCAAGAGTCAGTCTCTGGAGCTGATTGAGCAGAGGGATGCAGAGATAAGGGAGAAGGATAGCATCATCCAGAGTTACTACGATAAGATAGTGAGCTCCACTGATCACTTCATACTTCTACTTCTAGCAATATACAGCAATCTGCAAATTGGCCGTCCATATGTAGAGCGAGTTGAGAGTATAGGATCACCCGAACAAGTTGTTGCTCAGTGCAACAAAATATGGCAGTGCTTGCAAATTCTATATTATTGATGTGCAGAGAATGTAGAGATTATAGGATGGTTAAGGATTCAAGTAGCTTGTAGCACCGTATGACAGGATTGTTGGTTGCTCATAGAGTTTTTGTTATCAATATGCAACTCTAGGTTGGTTTCAGTAGCTTGTTGCAGTGGCAGAACTTGATCAAAAATCAAGAGGGGGCCACCTATAGAGATGGAACATCAACATTGGAAAACTAGGCTTTGGACCTACAAAATGATAAAATATAAAAGGGCAAAAGTAGTAGTTTTTTAACCATAGAAAGCACTACCTTCTCAACTATACATTTAGAGATACCAAAACAAAGGTAGGGGCTGCTGCCCATGTTCGCCTGCTTGAAGCTCCGCCCTGGCTTGTTGGGCTTTAGAACAGAATTCAATATAGCTTGCAAAAGAGCCACACAATTTAGTTTCTTCATTTTGCTTACTACAAGTTAGAAGTCAGAGTGGCATATTTATACATATTAAAATGGATATGCAACTGCATCTTGCATAAAAATTTGCTGGCTTTGGCCACTATTTTTTTTGCTGGAAGAACTTCTTTGAATGGATGGATCACCTTTTGTTTATTAGTTATTATTTCCTGTTACTCCTACTAGCTGGTCAAGAGTAGGCCAGTTATAACTCTTGTTTTTTTGGGTGTGGGTGTGTGTGTGTTGGGGTGGGGGGCATACCACACCATGCTTAAGAGATTCCCAACCAATTGATCATCAAAGATGTTGGTTCAACTAAACAGTCATTCATTTTATTGATCGGTTACCCTACTGGCCATCCCCTTGGCAGCCATGTCTGTCCAAAGGTCATATTTGCATTTATATGTAATAAATTCGATTTTACTTTTTTTTGGAATCTAAATTTGATTTTGACTTGATTTGCAAGTTATACATTTATATCTGTATCCACCATATATTCTTTCATTTGGTTACTAGGTGCAAATTTTAGTTTTATTTATGACACTTATTATCTTTGTAAGTACTGATGGGATACTTCTACTGTAAGTTTTCTTCTAATACAATTTATTTTTAATAAATTGATCTGTGTTTGGTCTAATGGTTTTTGTTTTCTAGGCATTATTTAGTTGAAGCTGATGCCATGCCTCAGTAAATGAAAAATAAGATATCATGCATCATCCTGACATGTAGACTTGATGTTGTTTTTTGACATACTTAAAAGTTACTGCTTTGTACTAGTGTTCTGATCTTTTAACTTCATATATGCTATTTTAACTTTTCATGAACTATCCTACTGTCCAAAGTGATTCAAGGATATACAATTATATTTCGTATCTTACATGTTGGAGTCAACTTGGACCGGAGCACATGCAAGAGTTCTTCCACGTTGTTGGACCTTTAGTTTCTTACTCTTTTTTCCTTGAATAATTTATATGTAGTTTGTCTGTTGGAAAATTTTGATTATGGCTGCCTACTTGCCTGGTTAATGTGTTACTGTTTATACTGTACTTTATGGACAATTTGAAGAACTTGTGTCATGTGTGATCTGCGATGTGTTATTTCTGGTTTGCAATGTGGATGTGCCTATAGCATTACAATTATATCATTTATTAGCTTCCGCAATCATTGTGTTCTCAATGCACTCCAGTGAATTAAGCCTTTAGAGTTTAACAGATTTGATATTTTAGTACCCCTTTATTTTGGAAAGATGATTATCTGTTTTGCATTTTGTGGCATAAATTAACTGGATGTACTGAATTTATCCTTTTTTCAGGTAAATCTGGCAGACTCTTCTGCTGGTAAAGAGGCCAGGATACAAGAGGTTGAGGCTAAGTTAACTCATTGTCAGGCCACATGTAACCGCATTGCACAGGTATGCCGTATGCGTATACAAAAGTTTAGTAATGTTCAGATGCAAGATTCTTGTACAAAGTTCTATCAAGCCTTATGAATTCTATACAGTTTGTTTTGCATAACTCACCACCTCCCTGTTCTCTTTGGTTTAGCAATTCTGTCCTAAGATTGGGCAAGATTCTGTCCTAAGATTAAGCCTTGCCCATATGTTTACATTGAGCAACTGTTGGTTCAATTTAGTTTGACTTTTCTTATCAGGAGAAGGAGCTACTGGAAAAGCATAATCTCTGGCTTGATGAGGAACTGAAAGCAAAGGTTAAGAACTTTTCTGAATTAAGGAAAGCAAATATGGATGAGGAGGCTAGGATGTCAGCCAAGATTGTAGAGGTGAGTTTTTTTATTTGATTCTTGATGTGATAATGATGGGAAATAGAAAAATCAACCTGATTTTTTTTGGGTTTCAGCTTGAAAGAGAGACTTCTGAATCTTCAAGTTCCTTGAGGCGAAGCAAAGAACGGATTTCTGAACTGGAGCAAAGGGTATCCTATATGGAAAAGGTAAAACTCCAGACTGATGATTATGATATTGATGTCATCATCTAATTTTTGCTATTTTGCCTTTTGATGAATGAAGGAGTTGTGCTCAACAAAGGATGATGCAGCTGGTAATGAACAACGCGTTGGTGCTGAGCTTTCAACTGTATGGTTTGCCCCCTCTTTAACCACCCTTTGTCTATTGCCCTATTTTATGAGCAGGTTTGTGGCACTTGACTAGTTGACCAGGTCATAATTATCCTAGACATTTCGAAATTGCAAAGATCATCTAATAATCACTGGTCTGAATGTTTCAAGCATTTGGAATTTATGTACCACTTCCACACTGGATGATAGTTTCATTTTGGTGTGTGGCGTATAGTATTAGTGTTGAAGGGCATATTAACTGTATGTCTATTAATTGCTCTAGTAAGAAACTCAGCCAGATAGAAATTGTGTAAGCCTATTGAATGTTGCTGTAGATTGTGTTGGAGCATGGTTGTGAATAGCATGTTAAGGGCATGTGTGGTGCACTGCATAATGTTAGCTTGTCGATTATCTGTTATGCCATCATATCTATTTGGTTTGATGGAGGCCATTTGTCTTCAAGTTGCACTTGGGGTTAGACCCATGAAAGTTGTGCAATTTTTTGAAAAACAATCTTAACTCTTGGTTGGCTTATCTAGTTCCAACTATTATTGTTCTACCTTGGCACGCCTTGTCTAGCTAAATATATTTGGGATACTTGTGGAAGTGTTTTGGTGAGACTTTTAGCACAACTTGATTGTTAATATCTAATTCCTCTACTTGATTAAGACTCATTCTAGATAGTTGATGCCTTCTTTCCTTTTTCTATCCAGCTTCTAAACCTCTGTAACTTTCATATCTGGTATCAAGGATGCAATATTGTTTTACTTGGGATGTACCGCTGTTCATCTCTGACAATAGCTTTTGATTCACTTTCCCATAAAAGGTCATGAAACTTGCTGAACTTCACAAAGAAAGTTCTGAGGAATGGTCAAAGAAGGCTGGGGAACTTGAAGGTGTTATTAAAGCATTGGAGGTAATGCCTTTGCTTATATTTCATGTCTGAATGTTTTTTGTCGTAGAAAAAACTCATGCTCAATTCTTTGTGCAAATCAGACACATTTGACTCAGGTTGAAGATGAATACAAGGAAAAGCTCAAGAAGGAGACCTTAGCCAAGAGGGACCATGAAAAGGTATATTTGTAGATTAAATTTGATACTTCATATAATCTAGTAGATCTTGTGAGCATGGTTGTCATGGCGTAATTGGCGACCACAGCGCCTAAGAGGCGCCGGGACGCCATGCGACACCAAGGCGCCGGCACAACGACGCTATACATACATGCGTACATATGAATCCCGTCTTCTCACTCTTCCAACTCTCCCGCTGTTCCCCCCATATAATCCTGTCTCCTCTCTCTCCTGAGTCCTGACTCTCCCGCTGTCTCCCGACCGGCTCGTCTCTCTCCCGAGTCCGACTCCCCTCCCCGGCGCTGATCTCCCGCTCTCCTCGGCGCCTCCTCCCCCTGCACGCTGCCGCCGCCTGCCTCTTCCCCTCCCTTCCCCTCGGCGCCGGGAGGAAGCTAGAGAGGGAAGCCGGCGGTGGGAGCAGGCTGGAGATTGGCGTCAGCGGCAAGTGCAGGCTAGGCGAACATCCTCAGCTTCCCCCTCCGGCCACCAGGATGCCTTGGCGTCGCCTAGGCGACGCTGTGATAACCATGCTTGTGAGTGAATCCTAACTGAACTTTTGGATCTAATTCTGTTCTATATTTTTTTTCTGCAGGAGGCTGCCGACTTAAAGCAGAAGCTTGAAAAGTGTGAATCTGATCTGGAGAATATAAGGAAGTCTAGTGAATTGAGCCTCATTCCATTGACTAGCATGGCAGCGGATTCTGTTGATTTGGCACACACACCAATGAAAGAAATGTATGATTTCTAAAACTCACTGTCATTTTTGTCTAGTGAGACCATTCATGCTTGCATCATAATTGGAATTGTCAGTCTTGCCCTTTTCTGTTCAAAGCATTTCGATTGAAGTGTTTTTTTTCCTCATTGACACTCATCCTATTGGATGTCATTACCTTGTGTTTCTGCCAGATCCTTCTAAATGGTCATATCTAGTGCACCCCCTCCCTCCCCCCTCTCATCACACCCACCCACCTAAAGGTGCAATTGTGCTAACCTTTTTAATCCATATATCAAGTTAACGTGAAAAATTCCAAAAATGGTGTTGTTTGTTACAATACCATATAAAATCGCAAATCAAAGCTCAATTGGTGCTAAGAAAAATAAAATTTGAAATATTTGGCAAATCATAAATGAAAGGAAAATGAATGGAATGAATCAAAATGATTGCTTTCACTTTTGTTTCTCTTTTTAGACTTCACACTTGTTTTCTATTTTGCAGGATGCTTTCTGACTCAGTAAATCAAAATGACCTGATGATGGTTCCGAAAGTACCTAGTGGTGTTTCTGGAACTGCATTAGCTGCTGCTCTTCTTCGTGATGGTTGGAGTGTATGTTTTATCTCTTCTGCTCATTAATTTGTGTGCACTGTTTTCACATCTCAAATGTTGCTTGATAGCACTCATTGCATTATCAGCTTGCTAAGATCTATGAGAAATATCAAGAAGCTACTGATGCTTTACGTCACGAGAGGTGGGGAAGGAGACATGCAGAAGCAGTTCTCGAAAGGGTACATTATTGTGCTTGTCACTATCTTTGAATTTGATCCTATCCATAGTCCATCATGGTTTTACCCAAATGTGATATCTGACACTTGGTATTCTATATGCAATCATCACAGCAATACCTTGATTCAGTACGTTACAACTAGTTGCATAATTGCATATGTTTGAGAAGCGTGCCTCATTGTTATTCAACTGTCATTATTATTTCCAGTGAGATCACAAACTGTGGATTCACTGTGTATATTATATATCAGTGCAACATTAAAAGAATGTCAATGGAGGACATGGACATTGTACATTTATTTTTGTTGTTAGTCCTCATGGGAATTTGGAAGAAGTATTTTATTATTATTTAACAAGCAGATTAGCCCCTTTTCTCCAAAGTTCCATTGTGAACAAGTAGGCCTAGATTATTGTGGATTAGCCTTCTATTTTTTTGACATTACTATGGAACATCCTTATTTTCAATGGTCAAAATCTCTATTTACAATACAAAGCTAGGAGTTAGTACCAGGTGGAAGCAACCGTTCTGTATATTGGTTCGTGAGATATGCATGAACTGTGCCAGTGTTTCATGGATGCAACTTTTCATAGAAGGAAACTTGGTTAAATAAAAACTTTTTTTTGCACTAAACACTGAACTATTTGTGTGTCGACCATCATACGGTTCTGCCTGATAGTTTTGACTGAAATGTCTATTTGTTTTTGTACTTTGGATGTGGCTTTGATAGCCACAGCATTGAGTTTCATTCCAGTGCATGCTCTTAGCATTATGGTTTTGAAAGTTGCTCTGTAAGCCTTGAAAGAATTATGATTTTGCCATCAAACTTTTACCTTTGTTGTAACTGCAAAGTGCACGTCACCATTCTTTTATTGCGTATATTTTGCTCCTTAGTGTTTGTCTAACTCATGAAACAATAATGAATAAATTCAGAATAGCTTTAGAAAAAATAATAAAGTAAAAAATAGATGTTTCCAAATAGATGACGTTTAAGACATTGACATGGTCTTCAATACTGTTAGACTGGACAGTGGAGAGACTGGATTTTTGGGAAGGTTTTGCAGTGCAAATCGCATCTGCTCCTTGATTCAATATAAAGGCCCAAAAGCCAAAACAGAACTCAACAAACTAAAGCAAAAAGCTTAACAACTAAAGCAACAGAATCAAACCAAATCAAAACTGAAAGCAAAAGAACTTTCTATCTAAACCGACACTGGTGGAGCTCCATCTACCACTAACAACGAACACACACACAGCACACAAGATTATTGCTTCATTTCTCCCCCTAAGCCTTGTGTGCGACCTCGACTTGATGTGAATCGGTCCAATTTGCGTCGCAGATTCATGGAACCTCACCTGCCGAGAGATTTGGTGAGAATATCGAGTTGGTCCACGGTGTTGATGTGGCTAGCCTTCACGCTCCCTTCCGGACAATTTACGATGAAATGGTATCGATCGGATGTGCTTACTTCTCTCGTGGAAGGCGGGATTCTTGGCGGTGCTAGGGCGGACTTGTTATCCACCACAGCTCGATCGCGTCGCTCCTTGCCAAGAAGTTCGCCCGGCGGTAGAGCGACCAAAGTGCTTGTGTCGCGGCGGAGGCGGCAAATGTACTCGGCCGCGACTTGACAATGCCACCACTCGTTGCTTGAGAGATTGCCACCACGAGATCGTTGTCGAAAGAACAGCACGCGCCGCTTGTGCTCTTGCTCGTGTCGCCGTCGCCGTAGGTCATTGTCGCGATGGCCGACGCAGCCGTGTGGCACCCGATGAATAAGTCTCATCTTGTGCTCTTTGAAATTGGTGGTAGTTTTGTTTTTTGATCGCTTTAGACATGACATCGCTTTTAGGACAACACATCTGCTTTTGCTTTAGGACAACATCGCTTTTAGGACAAGATCTGCTTTTAGGACAGTGTGCTTTAGGACAACATCGCTTTAGGACAGACATATTGACCGCTTTAGGACAAGCATCTAGGATAGCATCTTAGCATATGCTTGGTGGTTCTCACCTATAAATTTGTATCCCCAACCCCTCGAAGTTGGCATGGCATTGTGTGAGAAATAAACAAGAAAACTTGCCCCATCTCCTAGTGTCATCCTCTCCATGAGAGTAAGGATCTTGCTATCACCAAGAGCAAGAGTCCAGCGACTAACAAGTGGTATCGAGCCTTAGTATCCTGTGCTCGAGCATCTCTGCTCATCTCCTTCTCCGCCTCGCAGCAGCCCCTTCACCAAGAGCAGCAGCGGCTCCGTTGCCCTCGCCGCTCCTCTCCGAGAGGCAAGAGCGCTCGTCGAAGCACCTCTCTCCACGCAATGACCACAAGTGCGCGCCATGTCCGCGGCGATCTCGGCCTTCGGCCGCCTCGAGCATGCGGCGTCGTGACGGCCGAGCTTCGTCGCAGCAGAGCAGCCAAGCAGAAGCGAGCGCGGCAGACGGCGGCGCGAAAGAAGCGCTGGCGGCGGCAATGGGCGGGGCGGCAAGGCGGCGAGCGGAGGTGGAAGCGGCGGCGGCGGCAGATGGCAGCGTCGCGCGCGGCAGCGAGGTCAAGGCTCTGCGGCGGCAAGCGGCAGCTCGGCTCTGTTGATGACAATGCGGACGAGACCTCACCGCCGGAGAGGAGGCGGTGCAAGGCGAACGGCGCAATGGGCGCTCGCGCCACGAGCGCGCGGCGGCAGCAGACAGCGCGGACGCGCGGCGCGCTCTGAAGGAGGCGCGCACGGCGGTGGCGCTCTGGAGGAGGCATGCACGGCGGCGTCTGGGTCGGCGGAGAGCGTGGCCTCGCAGCAACGCGCTCTATCTCCCGGTTGATCGTGGTCACCACGAGTACCAGTGTCGTCGGGGCGTCGGCCCGGCGGCGGGTGGCCTACCTCACCAAGACCAACTCGTCGAGTGGTGCGGTGATGAGGTGAAGCTCCAGTGCGGCATATGTGGGATGCGATCCGGACGGCGACGTCGACTACGACCGGATCGACGGCGCTGGATGCTCTCATCGCCGCAGATCCGCCCGAGATGCGATTCGCTACCAACAAGCGATCGCCAAAGAGGCTTGGGACGCCATCGCCGCAAAGACGCATCGGCGGCGATCGCGCGCAAGTCTACACCGCAGCACTACGCACGGAGTGGGAGTGCACGGCCTTCAAGCAGTGCGAGGACGTTGATGACTTTGCTCTCGTCTCAACACTCTGTTGCACAAGTTGGTGCGGTTCGGCGACACCTACGGCGAGAGAGAGGCGTGGAGAAGCTCTTCGCTGCGTCCCCGAAGTACAAGCGATAGCTCGCTCGATCGGGTCTCTGCTGGACCTTTCCACGATGACCATCGAGGAGGCGTTGGGTCGCCTCAAGGTCGCCGACATCGATGAGCCACAGAGCCTCTCGGGACCGTCACCATTGGCGGAAGCTCCTCCTCGCTCGGGAGCGGTGGGCTGCCGGCCAAGGTGACAAGAAGAAGGAGCCTTCTTCCACGACAGCGGCGCAAGAGTGGCAAGCGCGGCAAGCGCGCAAAGGCGCCAGCGGCGATGCTAGCAAGCAAAGCGGCAAGACGAGACGACTCTTGCCACAATCTGCGGCAAGCTTGGTCATTAGGCCAAGGAGTGTCGATACCACGACGCGGCCAGCCCACGCCGCGCAAGCGAGGAGGAGGAGCGGCCGGTCTGTTCATTGCTCATGCGAGCATCGAACTACCTTCAGCGGCACCGCCGCGGTGGCTCTCCTCCACCTTGACGAGCCAAAAGCACACGCCTCCTCGGCGGCGGTTCCGGCAATGACAAGACCGACGGGTGGTGCCTCGACACCGCCGCCACCCACCACATGACCGGCGGCGGGAGTTCTTCTCGAGCTCGACTCGGCGTTCGAGGCACCGTCAAGTTCGGCGACGCCTCGCTGGAGATCAAGGGCGTCGGCTCGCTGCGTCTTAAATCGCCATCGGCGAGCACCGGCCGCCACCGGCGTCTACTACATCCCCGACTGCGAACTCCATCATCGACTTGGGACGGTGGATGAGAACGGCTCGCGTGTCGAGATCGAGCACGGTGCCGCGGTTTGGGATCTTCGACGCCGCCTCCTTGCCAAGGTAACCGAGGGCGACGAGGCGTGGCGATGCACGCAGCGCTGGGCACCTTCACCCGAGGCCCCAGGCGGCTCGGTGCCACGGAAATGGTGCGAGGCTGCGCTGCGTGCCTTGACCATGTGGAGCGACTCTGCGGCGTCTGCGTGTTGACGGCGCAGGCGACTCCTTTCCCAAAGAAGCGAGTTTAGAGCCAAGGAGAGGCTCGAGCTCGTGCACGGACTTGTGTGGCGGTGACACCGCCACACCGAGGACGACGCTACTTCCTGCCGCTCGTCGGCGACCTCTCCCGCTACATGTGGGTGATGGTCCTCGCGCAGCGGAGAGGCTGCGGACGCCATCGCGCGCGCGCAGCTTTGCGGAGGCGAGCGCGGCGCAAGCTGCGCGTGTTGCGCACAGACAACGGCGGCGAATTCACGGCGGCCGACCCGCGTGTCTTCTGCGATGAGGGCATTGCGCGCCACTTACTTGCGCCGTCTGATACCGCGCAGCGAATCAGCGTCGTCGGCGGCGCAACCGGCGGTTGTGGGGATGGCTCGGGCCTCTCGCGGCAGGGATGCCGGTGTCTTACGGGAGAGGCGGTGGCGGCTGCCGTCTACATCCTCAACCGCCGCTTACCAGCGCTCGGCGGCGGGCCGTCGAGGCTCGGCATGGCGCAAGCGGCGGTCTCCACTTGCGGGTCTTGGCTCCCTCGCGTTCGCGAGAGCTTGGCCACATCGGCAAGCTCGGCGGCGGAGCACTCGGGAGTGTTCATCGGCTACGCGGAGGCTCGAAGGCCTCGCATCTCGACCTGTCACACGTCAAGGCCCGCATCTCGCGTGGCGCGTGTTCGGCGGCGCGCGCCGGGCGTGGGACAAGGCGGCGGGCGATGGTTCGGCCTCGACTCTCGTGGACTTTGTTGTCGACTCGCCCACTTCGAGAGCGGGAGCTAGCGGCTGTCTTCACCGAGCTCGTCCACTCGACACCTTGCTCGCCACCAGCTCGGCGAGTGCTCCACCACCGCCGCACCGCCACGCCCATCCTTCACCACCGGCCACCACTCTCCCGCACCGGCGGCCACACCACCGGACCGGCCCCAACGGCCGGTCCACGATGAGGCGCATGGTGGAGTTCGCTACTCCGTGTCCCACGATGAGGACCGCGTCGGCGCCTACCACGACGAGCGAGCCTCTGCGCTTATCGTACCATGGACAACATCCTCGCGAGCCGCCGTCCACTCGGATCGGCGCAGCGCGATCGCGAGGCGAGCCGCACTTGGCATGCGACGACGGCGAGCCCCTCCTTCGCCGAGGCGGAGGAGACGCGGCGTGGCGTGTCGCGATGAAGCGAGAGATGGACGCCGTCGGCGAAGCCGGGCGTGGGGCGGCGGATCTTCTGCCGGCCACCACGCGATCACCCTTGTGGGTGTTCGGTGAAGCGGGATGGCCGGCGCCATCGTCAAGCACAAGGCTCGCTTGGTGGCACGAGGCTTCGTGCGGCGGGAGAAGTCGACCGATGGCGCCGCGCCCGTCGCGCGGATGGAGTCCGTGCGACTCCTCCTGCGCTAGCTGCCCAGAAGGTCGGGCGTGTTCATCACATGGATGTCAAGTCGGCATTTCTTAACGGCGACTTGAAGGAGGAGGTCTCGTGCATCGTGGCGGGATTTGCGATCCCCGCAAGGAGAACAGGTGCTCGCTGCGCAAGGCCCTCATGGCTTGCGACAGCGAGGGCGTGGAACGCTAAGTCGGACTCCACCTCAAGCAAATGGGGTTCGGCAGAGCGCACACGCAGTGCAGATCTCTTGGCGGGGCAAAGGCGCAACGCCTGGCGGTGGGTGTCTACGTCGGCGACTTGGTGATCACCGGCACCAGGATGCGAGGTGGCGGCATTCAAGGAAGAGATGAAGGCCACCTTCCGGATGAGTGACACGGGTCTCTCTCTTCTACTTAGGGATCGAGGTGCACCGGGATGATTCCGGGATCACGCCGACGCATCGCCACGCCAAGCGCGTCGTTGAGCTAGCCGGGCTCACCGATCGCAACCCGACTCTCACTCCGTGGAGGAGAGGCGGGCCGAGCCGCGACGACCGACGACGGAGGAGGTGGGCGCTACGCAGCACTGGCGTCTTGTGGGAGCCTTCGCTACCTCGCCCACACACGCCGGACTTGGCATTCTCGTCGGCTCGTTAGTCGGTTCATGCAACGACCTCCGACGAGCATCGCCAGGTGTGAAGAGGATCATCCGCTTCGTTGCGTGGACTCTTGACCACGACCTCCATTACCCGAGGTGTCCCGCCGCGCAGCCGTCGGATGCACAAATGGCAATGACCACGCGCGACATCGACACCAAAGAAGAGCACAAGCGGGATTCTCTTCTTCCTCGGCAAGTGTCTCGTTCATCGGCGATCGATCAAGCGGCGGTGGTGGCCTGTCACCGTGAGGCCGAGTACATAGCGGCTTCCACCGCCGACTCGAGCACTCTGGCTCGCTCGATCGCTTAGTGATCTCCTCGGCGGGGACATCAGCGGTGGAGCTCGGGGTGGGCGACAAGTCCGCTCTAGCCACGGCAAAGAACCCGTTTTCATGAGCGAGCAAGCACATCCGGGTAAAGTACCATTTCATCCGAAATTGCTTGGATGAAGGAAGCATCAAGGCAAGCTACATCAACACCACGGATCGAGCTTGTGGATCGCTTTCACCAAGCCTCTTGGAAGGATCAAGTTCCTTGAGCTCTGCTCCAAGATCAGTGGTTCAACCCTCCCACAAGACGACGCACAAGACTTAGGGGAGAATGATGAATAAGTCTCTGTCTTGTGGTCTTTGTGGGTCGTGGTAGTTTTTGTTTTTGATCGCTTTAGGACAAAGACATCGCTTTTAGGACAACATCTGCTTTTGCTTTAGGACAGACATCGCTTTAGGACAACATATTGACCGCTTTAGGGCGACATCTAGGATAGCATCTTAGCATATGCTTGGTGGTTCTCACCTATAAATTTGTATCCCCAACCCTCGAGTTGGCATGGCATTGTGTGAGAAATAAACAAGAAAACTTGCCCCATCTCCTAGTGTCATCCTCTCCATGAGAGTAAGGATCTTGCTATCACCAAGAGCAAGAGTCCAGCGACTAACAGCACCGGGGTTCCTTGCATAATGCAGACCGAAGTCGGTGGTGCCCGCCACGTAGCGTAGGATTCGCTTGATGGCCTGCTGGTGCTCCATCGTCGGCCGCTCCATAAATCGGCTCACGTACCCGACGGCGAACGCCAAGTCCGGCCGGGTGTGCACCAGGTAGCGCAAGCTGCCGACAATGCGCCCGTACTGTGTCGCATCGACCTCCTCCGCCTCGCTGTAGCGGCTCAGCTTCAGCCGCTCCTCCATCGGAGTATGGGCGGGGTTGCACCCGTCCAAGCCGCCCATCTTGACGACGTGCTTGGCGTAGTGAGCTTGGCGAAGGAGATCTGGAGTTGTCTGGCGCACTCAATGCCGAGGTAGAAGCCGAGGAGGCCAAGGTCACTCATCCGGAAGGTGGCCTTCATTTGAGCCTTGAACGCCTCCCTCTGCTTCCGCGTGCGATGATAACAAGGTCGTCGGCGTGACGCCACGCGACAAGATGGACTGATCGCTGCCTCGCCGATACATTGCCGCCTCGTGAGCACTTTGCTGGAAGCCCATCTCCTTGAGCGTGCTATCCAGCTTGGCGTTCCAAGCCCGGGGTGCTTGTCGCAGGCCGTAGAGTGCCTTCCGCAGTCGCAGCACCTTCCCCTCCTTGCCGGCAATGGTGAAACCGGGGGGCTGCCGGACGTACACCTCCTCCTTCAAGTCGCCGTTCAGGAACGCCGACTTGACGTCCATATGATGGACGTGCCACCCCTCCTGGGCGGCCAAAGCAAGGAGAATGCGGATGGACTCAATACGAGCCACTGGCGCGAATGCATCGTCGTAATCAATCCCTTCCTGCTGGACGAAGCCCCGGGCGACAAGCCTTGCCTTGTGCTTGACCACCTCTCCTGCCTCATTCTTCTTGAGCTTGAACACCCACTTCAGGGTAATTGGGCGGTGGCCGGCCGGTAGATCGACAAGCTCCCAAGTTTTGTTGTGCTCGACGGAATCCAACTCCTGCTGCATTGCGGCACGCCAAGCCGCATCACCTTTGGCCTCCACAAATGAGCAGGGCTCCCCGGTGTGAGTCAGATGTAGCTCGGCGTCGATGTTGCGCTGTACATACCCCGGCACCGCTTGATCACCGAGTATGTTGTCGATGGTGCGGTAGCGCAGCGGGGTATCCTCATGTGCAGTGTCGATGCGATCCTCATCATCCTCCGCAGGAGTGGAAAAGATGGGGCCGGAGTGGTTGGTGCGCAAATGAGTGGTGGTGGGCGGCGGTGTGCAGGCGTGCCTCCTCGTGCCGAGTCGGCGGGCTCGGCGGAGTCGGGCGTCCAGGATGCGGGAGTAGGTGAGCCGGGTGCTGGCACTGTGCCACTCGCTCCCCCGGCTCCTCCAAGATGCACATCCTCGATGACGAAGTCATCCAGGGTCGTCGTTGCGTTGCCACTGACCTCCTTGGTCCAGTCCCAGCCACGACCTTCATCGAAGACGACGTCGCGCGCCGTGCGCACACGCCAGGTTGTCGGGTCGAGGATGCGGTACCCTTGACACCTTCTGCGTGGCGATGAAGACTCGCGCGTGCCGGTCATCCGACTTGCCGACGTGGTTCACTTCGCCGACGTCGCGGGACGACCAAACGTGCGGAGATGTCCGACGGCCGGCGTACGCCCATGCCAGGCCTCGTACGGAGTCTTCCCTGCTAGACTCTTAGTCGGCGAGCGGTTGAGAAGATGAACAGCAGTCATCACTGCCTCCCCAGAGCGTCGATGGCAAGCCCCTCTATTTGAGCAGGGCCCGTGCGGTTGCCACCATGGTCTGGTTCCGTCGCTCGACCACTCCGTTCTGCTGCGGCGTGTAGGGCGTGGAGTAGTGCCGCTGGATCCCTTCATCAGCACAATAGGCAATGAACTCGGCTGCGGTGAACTCCTTTCCATTGTCGGTGCGCAGCACTCGGAGCTTGTGGCCGCACTCCTCTGCAGCGGCCTGGATATGCTTGACGGCTTCCGCAGCTCCAGCCTTTGTCGCGAGAAGAACGGCCCACATGAACCGCGACGCATCATCCACCGGGAGCGAATGCGCGCGCGGCCTCCGAGTCGCCGGTGTGGCGGCCGCGCCTGGTCGCCATGGGCGAGCTCCACCGTATACGCGCGCATACATGGCTCGACGAGGAAGGGCGCCGCCGCTTGGTCACCACGCAGTGTCACACGGTACTCAACGTGGTCGATCCGAGGCATCCCGCGCACCATCTCTTCACGCCCGGCCTGCGAGCCTCGAAGTGGAGATGACCGAACCGCTCGTGCCAACGCCGAGCCTCGTCGTCACGGCGGCGGCGGCGAGAGGCGGTGCCACCTCCATATGCGATGACGTGCGGGCGCGCGCCACGGTGACCTTGGCGAGGAGGCGCCCGCGTCGATCCCAGATCCGGAGTATACCACGGTCGATCTCCACCCGTGAGCCGCCCTCGTCGAGCTGGCCGAGGCTTATGATGGAGTTGCGGAGCGCCGGGATGTAGTAGACGCCACTGAGCAGCTTGTGCTCCCCGGTCTTGGCCACGAAGATGACGGATCCAACACCGCGAATCTCTACCGCAGATGCATCGCCGAACTTGACGGTGCCTCGGACGCTTCGATCCAGATCGGCGAAGTACTCCACGCGCCCGGTCATGTGGTGCGTGGCGCCGCTGTCGAGGTACCATCCTTCGAGCTTGTCGTCGCCGGAGCCGTCGCCGAGGAAAGCGCGTGCGTGCGGCTGGTCGATGTGAAAGAGGGCGGACGCCGGCTGAGGAGAAAAATTGAGCGGCGATGTGGATTCTGGGCGAACCGGTACATCACTTTCCCCTTTATCTCCTGAGCACTGTAGCCCTAGAGTTGCGTGGGCCAGGAACAGGGCGGGCTCCTCATCCTCCTCAGCTCGAGCCATGTGGACTGCGCCACCGCGCTTGGGCTGTCTGCAATCTCTGGCCCAGTGGCCACGGCGACCGCAGTTGATGCAGATATCATCGCGAGCTGCCTTGCGTTCATCGCCGCCACCTCCTTTTCCGGGTGCGCGCCGCCTTCTCTTTCTTGCGCGGCCGCCGACGGCGATCCTGGACGAGTCGAGCTTTCCTTCTTCTTCTCCTTCTGACGAGCGAGCCATTGCTCTTCGGTGAAGAGCAGCTTCCCCCCCAAGACGACTGGTTCAGTCGAAGACTCCTCCTTGCGGTCGTCGACGGCCTTGGGCCTGCCCGTCACTTCCTCGATGGACAAGGTGGAGAGATCCAGAAGGGTCTCAATCGAGAGGGCGATCTGGGTGTACTTCTTGGGAACGATGCGCAAGAACTTCTCCACCGCCTTCTGCTCGTCGATGTCGCCGTCGCCGTGCCGGACCAGCTGCTGCACCAGGCCGGCGAGACGGAGAGCAAAGTCGTCTACGTCCTCGCCAGGCCGGAAGGCAAGTCGGTCCCAGTCCTGCCGCAGCTTCTGCAGCGTGGACTTGCGGACACGGTCGGCTCCAATTCGTGCCGCCGCGATGGAGTCCCAAGCTTCCTTCACGGTCGGCTTGTCCGCGATCGACGGCACCATCTCCGGCGGGACGGAAGCAAGAAGAGCGTCGGCGCCACCGTCATCATGGAAATCGGCGTCTCGTACTCAACGGCATCCCGAGCCACCGAGCCCGCAACTTCACTTTCATCGCCAAACTCCACTCGTTGTAGTTCGTCTTGGTGAGCATCGGCCATGGGTGCCTCCGCGGACTCCTTGAACACGCTGGCCGGACGATGGCGGCCGGTCTCCGAACGACCTCGGCGACGGCGGCGCGAGACGGTGAGGCTCGGCGGTCGTGGTCCCCGTGAGGGGTCCGCGACGAGGCGATGCTCCGGTCTTCCTCGTCGATGCGAGAGAAGCGGCGGCAGCAGCAGCGGCCGGCCGCCGCGCCATGGCGCCTCGCCGCCTCTGTTGCTGCGCCGCTCTTGCCTCGGGCGCGTGATGCGCGCCTCGGCGTCTCGCCGGCAGCCACCACCGCTGAGCTGCGGCCGTAGCGACCCGCTTCGGCTCGAGGAGGAAGACATCTCCCAAAGAAGGTAAGAGAGGCTCGATACCAACCGTTAGGATCGGACGGTGGAGAGACTGGATTTTTGGGAAGGTTTTGCGATTACAAATCGCATCTGCTCCTTGATTCAATATAAAGGCCCAAAAGCCAAAACAGAACTCAACAAACTAAAGCAAAAAGCTTAACAACTAAAGCAACAGAATCAAACCAAATCAAAACTGAAAGCAAAAGAACTTTCTATCTAAACTGACCTGGACTGGAGCTCCATCTACCACTAACAACGAACACACACACAGCACACAAGATTATTGCTTCAAATACAAACCTTTGACCTGTACTTTTTCAACTATATACTAATGAAAATATGAAAAATATAATCATATGGAAGTACTTAGTATTAAATAATATATTATGTTTTGGATATCGAGATGGTCCAATTTGACCATCACTTTTGTATTAATCTGTTAGTAAAAAACTTAATTACTGTATTATGAAAATATGTTTCACGCCAAATTTGATGGTATCAATTTCACATAACCAATCTAAATAGTCTTTGATACATCAATGGTCAAAGTTTGAGATGTTGGACTGCACAGTTTAAACATCATTTGCTTTTGAACAGAGTGGGTACTTTTGATGATGAATATACTAATATCAATCCCATGTGAAATAAAATATTTTTTTTGTATGTTAGTACTCAATGTTTTCAAAATTTTGACTTTCCATGCATTCTAAGACTACATCTGTCTGAAAACAGAGGGAGTTTTTCTCCTTCCAACATTTTCCCTTTTCCTACATAAAGTGCATAAAATACATTACACATGTAGTCATGTACCATATAGAAGAAAACGGGAGGGGAGATCCCTACCTAGATATCATATTTCTCAAGTAAAGGCCGGACTTACAAACAAGTTGGATAGAGGCGCAAGAAACTCCTGTTCTAGTACAGAGCTTTAACTCAGCATCTTCCTCCACTTGTGGTCACAAAAACAACCATTAGCCTTTTACTCCTAAAAAGTAACCTGTATAGTAACAGGAACAAACCATTAGCCTTTTATATTTTTCTTATTTTCTGATCATTTTTGGACTTGCTTTACATATTTAGTTACTTCTTTATTGGCAATTTGACTAGCGGTAACAGTCAATGTGCTTTGCTGAATTAGAAAGCAGCAAATCTTAAATATATTAACTTTCGAGTGGTAAATAACCAAATTTCCCTTCTTTTGTACTACACCCTCTTTCTTTATTTGTGCGTGTTATTGGAGCATTATTGAATTATCTTTTGTACAACAGGTCTTACATGAAATTGAAGAGAAAGCTGAACTTATCTTAGATGAACGAGGTAATTTTGTAGGAAATGTTCTTAGCCCCTTGTATTGATGCATTAGTGAAATATGTATTGCATTATGATATGATAGCACTGCAACAATGTTGTTTTGCGATACATGCACAGACATTTGGACTTAAACCTTTTCTCTTTGTATTCTTAACCTTTTTTCTTTGTATTTTTTTTCTTACCTCAGCTGAGCATGAGAGGATGTCTGAAGCTTATGCTCTAATGGATCACAGATTGCAGCAGGCATTGTTGGAGCATGATAATTTTGAAAATACCATTAGGAATCTAAAGGTATGCAGGCATCACATGTTGTTAAGTTTCTTATAATGAGATTTTAACATTTTGAGTGTGTTCCAGTCGGAGTTAAAAAGGTGGGAACGTGATCATAGTATTGCTCAGAAGGAAATCGACGACCTGCAAAAACAAGTGAGTCTTTTAGCACTAAATTGCCCTCTTTTATCTGTTCTTTTTATTTATTGAAATCTCAAAATAAAGCAATAATTATTGGGGGAAAGTGTCCAGTGTTAACCTTCACTATCAGTGCTAACATGTCAATTATTACTTGGATTGCTGAGTGCAACATGATGGATAAGATCTAGAGCATCTTGAGGTGGTGGTAGCTCTCATAAATGATTTCTCTATTTGTGAGGGTGTTATTCACAAGTCACAAAATGTACATTCATGCGGCCCTGATGTTGCTCTAATCTGACTTATTCAAATGTTATCAATGAGAGGGGGCACTGGTTACTCCCTTACATTAAATCGAGGAAATTATGCATCATTTGTGCCCTTTGTTTTGTGATGCTGCACATCCTTTTGCTAACTGTATGCTGTACCTTCTATTTTTTTTTGTAGATCGTTGTTCTTTTAAAGGAATGTCAAGATATACAGCTTCGTTGTGGTTCTAGCCTTCCAAATGTAGGTCATGGTGTTCTTTCTACGAGCATAAGCAATGGCATGTCTAATGTTGAAAACAATATCCCTGAGCATGTAAGTCTCATTCTAATCATTGTAGGGCTTTGCATTTTACCCTCAATTTACATACGATGCTATCTGATGGAACCACCCAATAATCCGTGGCAGATGACATTTAATGATATTGATGGGTTAGTTCAGCAAAATGTTCAACTTCGAAATAAAGTTCACTTGCTCTCTGCTGATCTTGACAAAAAGGGCATGGAACTCAGGGTATGGCGGTGAAAATTTATTTTGTTTATTCATGAATACCAGGCCATACTTTCCCCCCAATGAAACGATCAAACATATGTTCCTTTTGTGTCATTTTTAGGAGAGCTTCCAAATTGAGTTGAAGAGAATTACAGATGCTGCTGCATCCAGAGTTGAAAAAGTGATGAAGAAATCCGAAGAACAAGCAATAATGATTGAATCTCTTCATAGATCTGTACGTCATATATATTCTCCTCGCCTGGACATGGAAATTCTTTTGATTTAATATAGTTGATTACAAACTGCATGTGACATCAACCCTAATACAGTTGATTATTTCTGTAGGTGGCGATGTATAGGAAGCTGTGTGAAGAACAACGGAAGACTCGCTCTAATGTTGAACCCGTATCCAATAATTTGCAAGGTTCACTCTATTATTCTTATGATCTTTTATGTTCAGACTATATGGTTAAATGTCTGTCATTTGTGTGGGGTGGCATGCATGTTACTGTTATGTTATGGTTTTCTTTTTGTTCTCTAGATGATGGCAGAAAGGACTTGATGGTTCTATTTGAAGGATCACAGGTATTTTCTCAGTGATGCAGGTTATAAAGCCCATAGAATACTGTAGTTTTGATGAATGTTCTCATTGTAAACTCTATCTAATCTTGTCCAGGATGTCTCGAAGAAAGCTTATGAGCATGTCTCTGAGCGGGCCAGAAGCCTTGATGAAGAGTTGACTAAGTTGAGGTGTTTTTTATGATTTTATCTGCTTTCATACATTGATTGCTGTATACAAATAGTAGTTATAGGCTTATAGCTAAAAATCTTGAGAATATTTTTATTTTTTTCTATCATTGGACAAGAAGAGTGGTGATTAGGAAGCAATACAATAAGCTCTTAGTGGGTGGGTGGTCACAGCATATGCTACGTGGTTGCTTCCTGGAACTTATTTTTAGGCATTTTGGTTTACAGCTTGCGATGCATAATTTCGTCTTTGTAATTTTTGTGACATATAAATATTTACTGTTTCCAAAAATTATTATGAAAAGCACTATGCGAAAGCTGCCTTTTATGGTTTTACCATATTTACTGGCCAACTGCGTCGAGGTTGAGTCCTTATAATTAAACATGTGCATGTGACTTTGAATGTACTGGATTCACACCAAATCAGGTACACTGTTAAGTTTGCATATGCTTCCATTTCTAATTGCTGCTTATTTTATATCGTTTTAGATGGCCTACTTATCGAGGTTGATTATGTGCTACTCTCTTTGGTTTTACTTGGAATATTTGATCAATACTAATTAGTTATTATCATCCATTTAGGACTGAGCTTGTGTCTTTGCGATCTGAGCGTGATAAGGCAGTGCTTGAAGCTGATTTTGCTCAAGATCGGCTTAATGGATTTGCCGCAGAGCTTGAACATCAGGTTACTTTTGTGTGTTGTAATGTTGTTTTCTTCATATTTCTGTTCCTCACACTGAAATGACATCATGAATGCTTAGTTTCATAGGAGAAGACAACTCTGTTATATGCAGATATGCTTTACCCTAATCTAGTTCATACTCATATATACAGAGGAAGGAAGCTAATTCTGTTTCGCTCAGAAATGCGGAGCTGATGCATTTAGTAGTTGATTACGAAAAAAGACTCCGAGAAAGTTCAGATTCTATGCAAGCTTTAGATGAAAACTCAAGGAAGCTCTCAATGGAGGTGTGTTGGATTTTATTACATCCCTCAAATAATTCTAAGACACTGAATCCTAACATGGTTTTCCAATATTCTAGGTATCTATTTTAAAGCATGAAAAAGAGATTTTAGTGAAGTCAGAGAAAAGAGCTTTGGATGAAGTTCATGATTTGACAGAGAGAGTGCATCGTCTGCAGGTTTTTTCTCACTGCCACATCTTGCAGTACTTTGAATCATGTGCCTTGTTAATTGTTATGTTTTATAGTTTTTTCCTACTTAGCTGATGATATGATTGTGTTACCAAAAGGATATGCAAATTTTGTTTTCCTACAATCATCCTTTATCCTTATGTTATCTACATTCTTAGTATGGAAAAGGAGAGACTGTCACTTTATAACAACTAATCTCATATACAGACAACTTGACATAGCTCTTCCCACTATTTGATGTTACAAATTTGTATGGTCCACTCTTGTATGAACAAGCAAGTTATTTTAGCTATCTGAGTTAATTTGCAATCCCAAGAAATGTAAATAAGTTATATGTCTTCGAAACATTGAAATAACTTAATAACATTGAAATAAGTTATATGTCTTCAGACACGCAGAAATGTTTGACTGACTTGCAGCTATATAAGAAAATTCTAAGAGTTAGTTAGACATGTCTTTGGATGTATATTCATATATTTATTGTGGTCTACTCTCTTTACCAGATACAATAAGTGACCAAAGAGCTATGTAATCTGAGTTTTTATAATTACCTCTTGCCTTTGTAAATAATGTTTTTTCATTGTCTCTTCACTTTGTATTACGCCAACACAATACTTGTCTTTTCTTGAAATTATATCTTTTACTACCTATAACTGATTATGAGGTGCTCTTGCTGCATGTACGTTTTCAAGCACATAGCAGTTTTCAATGCATTTTGTTTGATTTCCTGTCATTTTTTTACCATTTTTTCTTCTTTATTGCAGGCCACCATTGACACAATACATACCACCGAGGAGGTTCAAGAGGTATGCTGTGTTAGATGAGTCATGGAAATGCTTGAAAATTGTGTACCTCTTTGTTAACCTGTGAACAATTTAGAATGCAAGGGCTATGGAAAGGAGAAATCAAGTGGAGTACATCAAGCGACTAGAAGTAAGATTCCTATTTTGGCAGCATCATGCTTTACTACTTTTGCATGATGTTTAACTTGCCTGTTCCTTTCTTGTGGTTTGCCAATTCTATTTTGGCTTTCGGTTGTCTGTGACTAAACAATTTGGTTCCCTGTTCTCACATTCACGCCTCATTTGACTACACAGAAGTAAACTTCCTGTACAACATTCAAAAATATTCTGACAACATTCAAAAATATTCTGGAAATATTATGATTGTTAGGAAAAGCATGAGGTATCTGACATGTTTTTTTGGGTAATCTGTTTCTTTTAGGAAGATATTGCTTGATTTATTCCTTGAATTCTACCCTTTTCTGGTTCTCTAAATTTAAATGGTTTTGTAGAGGGATTGGGCTGAACTTAAAAAGGAGCTTCAAGAGCAACGGGATCATGTTCGCGTCCTGACACTTGATAAGAAAAATGCTTTTGACGGCTGCATGAAGCAGGTTGAGGATATGAGAAGAGAGCTACAGAGCTCATGGAAAGCTGCTTCTGATGCTGAATTGAGGGCTACTGTTGCAGAGGTTTGTTCAAGTAATTTTGTATCAAGATTGCAAAAGCATCATATGACTATTTTAACTTAATATCTTTTTGTAGGCAAAGTGTTCTGATTTGGAAGTGAAGCTCAAAACAAGAAAGGTAGGTACTAACAAGTCTAAAACCGTGATGTTGAAAACTTCATATGCAAAAAATTTGATTATATTTAGGCCCCGTTTGGCACAGCTCTAGCTCCGAGATCTATGCTGGATTTGTAGTTTGTTGACTAAATTAAAGTGATTTAAATATTTTTATTTAATATATAATATAAATGAAATGAGT
The DNA here is from genome assembly GCA_036346575.1 of Dendrocalamus sinicus. Taxonomy (NCBI): domain Eukaryota; kingdom Viridiplantae; phylum Streptophyta; class Magnoliopsida; order Poales; family Poaceae; genus Dendrocalamus; species Dendrocalamus sinicus. Next base: position 44,250,493 of record CM070645.1, on the reverse strand, counting down.
CATGTAAATGCACTTAACATGCCTGCAACTCTAGATCTAGGATTTCCTAGAGCTACAGATGACTAGCTCTAGGAAATCTACAGATTTCTTAGAGCTAGAGCTCTGCCAAACGGGGCCTTAGTTTGCTATTGATAATCTTTGGCGGTTTCTGGATTTGTCATTAGTAAAAATATCATAGCTTAGATAAATAGAACATTATCTGTTCTGTACTGGTGATCAAAGTGCAATTCTTCATAACACATTGTTACTAGTGAAATAGTGAACTGATGGACAAATGCAGGAATACGGCACATTGCCCTTGCAAGGTTCAGGTTCCTATAATGATAATTGTCTAAAATATATGGACACTGAAAGAACAAAATTTAGGTGTCATTTTATCGCTGATATAGATTTGCAAGTCTATATCCAATATTGGATGTCAGGTCTTTTGCATGGTAGATTGCCCCAAAGGGTCACTCTGAACACTGTAAAAATTCTCAGCAGTGATGTCTATATTTTTTCCTTCACAAATCAATATCAAATTTGTTGTTTATTTTATCTAGTACCATTAAAAGCATGCACTATTGTTTACACTTTTCATTGTCTTTTCCTGTTTTCCGAGATTTGAGTACATTTTAAGTTAGGTCATATAAGCCTTCATCTGATTGTGCTGTTATTCTGTTAGATCATGTTTAGGGATGGTGGTCGTGACAACTCATCAGCAACTGAGGTGAGTTAGTTTTCTTCTGCTATCCTTTTAATATTGTATCTATGCTCATCTTTACTATGTAAAAGGTCAACATGCTACATTTTTTTTAAAACCCATATATTCGTATTTTTTGGGGTAGCACTGAATCTTGGCATCCGGAAATTATGGCTCCTATTGTCATATGCTCTTTTATGCAGCATCTATTGGTGCAATTTGTGGATTATTTCAATGCTCAGTTGTTTGCCGTTCAGTTTATACTTGCTGTTCCATCGTTCCTGCAGGAGAATGATGAGCTATTCCAGCTGAAAGAGGAGTTGGAAAAATACAAGGAAGAAGCACAAGCAAATAAAAGCTATATGGTCCAGGTGCCCCCTCCAACACCTCTGTCTCAGTAAGGCAAAACGGCAGTGGAGGGCACCATACTTTACATGTTGGAGTAATCAAGGCGTTCTACCATGCGATATTTTCCACTAGCCACTTCCGTTAGTTTACCTGATGGGAGTGATGTGGCTGTTTATCCAGGAAAAAGTGCCGTGTTAGATATAGAAATATTTACATGGACTTGCAAAACAAAAAAGTTGATGAGGGTTTTGGCACCCCCATAAAGGCAAAAGATTGCCTCTTCGCTATTAGGGAGTAGCTATCCATGCTGCATGCAACTGGGACAACTTTGGTCCCCCAGTTGATTACCTTAGTCCTTAGTTCAGCATATATGACAGTTTTCTAGTCACCCTCGATAGGTTTGATCTTGTCTATGGATCTGGTTGGAGGTTGATTATGCATGTCAATATCTGCAACGTGAGATTCAAATTGCGTACCAATGTGGTCACAAATAGGAGAGGTTCGACTGCAACAAAAATGAGAAGTAGGGGCTGCTGTGTGGTGATGAAAATGCCACGTAACAAAGTTATTTTCTTCTCAGGAATGTGAGAATACTCTTGTATGCCATGGAGTCGCCTTTGTCACAAGCAGTTGTATTTCCATTAGAAAGATGGACATAAGGGCTTGATTGATCTGTTTTGTAGAGTAGGAGAGCATGATGCATCGAAGTTCGAGTAGAGTGGCCTCTGCTGCAATTTTTCCTTCCAGCGTGCCTTATTTTACAAATCCATTTATTTCCTGACCCCTTTGAAGTCATATAACTTAAATTCTTGCACAGTACAAAGGAATTGCAAACTCAAATGAAGTTGCATTGAAGCAAATAGAATCTGCACATCAGGATTACAAAACTGAGGTACTAAAATAAGTTATATTTTCCAATGAAGCCTTGTGTACCTTTACTAGATGCGCACATGAATTTTCATATTTATTTTTAGTCTGAGATTGCCAAGAAAAGCTTGGAAGATGAGATTGCTATGTTGAGGAGCAAGTTGTCTGAAATGGAGAAGAGCTATGTGATGAAGTGTGAAGAAGCTGCCAGGGCAATTGAAGCTAAAGAGAAGGATGTCACTACTCTCATGAATGACATTTCGATTCTGAGAAATGAAGTTTCCCAGAAAGTGTAAGCATTTGGACACCCTATAAAGAGGCAGGGAGAGGGTTTTCTTCTAGAGTTAATTGATACTATTTTTTTGTTGTTCCTCTAACAGAGCACAGATTGAAAATTTAGAAATGGAATTGGCTTCCTCAAAGAGTGCTCTTGATGAGCAGTATAAGCGTTGGCGTAGCGCTCAAGACAATTACGAGCGACAGGTATATCTTCTTGGGCTATCAGTAAAATTACCCTATTTCCTCTTTTTTATTCATTAGTAAATTTAATTTGAGAATAGCAAACTAAATGTTTGTCCATAAGCAAACCTAGAAAAACTTTCTGATGTCCTTTTGCGCTGTTGTGTTCGGCATGGAGGGTGGAGATTGTGGGGGAGCCCCTATCATTCTGGGCTAACATGTTCTGAAAAATAGAGATTTTTCTATTGTTATTTGCCAATCAGCTGTCGATCATTGTATCATGAGGGCACTCTTAGGTTCCGCTATTTCATGCGTAAAGTGTAAGCGCTCACTAATGTAGTTATAGGAAACTCCTGAAACTTTCCAAAGAAAGTATGCTAGCTGTTTTTTCTTTAAAATTAAACAAATATTCTCCTCAAGTAAATAAAAGATGATATATTGTGTTGCAAAAAAGTTTGTTTAAGATTGCTATCTCCATTCAATTTCCACTTGACATGAATTAGTGTCATATAGTGAATGGTTTGTAAGTCTCTGTGCATGTTTGTTATCTAATTTTCAAACATTGTAACTGTTTTGTTTGGATACCACATAATAATAGGATATAGCTTCTGTGATCAAGGAGTAGTTTTCATGAAAATACCATACCAATTTTGCTGCTTGCGGTGTTTATATGATACTGTACTACATAAGTTAATGTTCAATCACCACTTGCAGGGATTTCAAGGAGTAATGTGTATTAAGTTGCTAAACCTTTGGATCCCTTTACATAAATAGTACCCCCTCCAATCACAAATACATGTTGTTTTGGACATAGTTGCACTCAAGCTTTTGAAACTTTGACTATAAATATCTTTTTAAATATTTAAATTGGATACATGAAAAACATATGTGTACATTTATCTGGAAAAGTAGTGTCATAATATTATAATTTTTTTGAGTTTTATAAATATAATACAATAGAAAGTAGTAGTTAAAGTTGTGTTTTGGAGACCGTGTCAATGTCCAAAACGACATGTATTTATGACTGGAGAGAGTAATGGCTAATCTATACCAAATAGTTGTTACCCTTGCTATCAAAGATCAAACTACAGGCTTGTACATGCTATGATAAGATCACTGAAACACGTTAAGTTTACACGATTGATTCATCCTTTTTACCTTAATTTTACACTTTTATAACTTATGTACCCTGTGTCTATATACATAAGGTTTTATACTTTCTGTATTCTTATGATGTGGCATCTATTTACATCTGTCTTCTGTAGGTTATCCTGCAATCTGAAACAATACAGGAGCTGACAAATACTTCTAAGCAACTATCTTCATTGCAGCAGGAAATCACAACGCTTCATCAAACAGCAGATGCACAAAAGGCTGAAAATGTAAATTACACTGACGCTAACTTGTTTGAACATTCCTGTTATTTTATTTTGGGCTATAATTTTCTAGATTTTATATTCTTTGTGTCTTTGACAGGTCAAAAGTGGTGTTTGGTTTGTAGCCGAAGTTTTGCTATACTTAAGTTAGGCGAATTTGATTTTTTTATGGTTAGCGTGTCTGACACTTTTGTAGTTCCTGCCCCACTCTTCATAGTCTCATGGTTTAGCCAAAAGCCTGAAAATTACTACAAGTGTTGGCCTGTGGCGACTGATTGGCTGCCGTGAAGTCTGGCTTGCCAAACACACTTTTGGAACTAAAAGTTGTGGCAGCTGGCAATGAACCAAATAGCCTAAAAAAGTTTCTTAAGATGTACTTGCCATCAACTCATTGGTCCAGCCTTTTGGTAGTTGGTAGCTGTTCTGGTAGTAGGAGGCTGGCTGCTGGTGAGTCTTCTAATGTTATTTTCCCGTTGTAGGAAAGTCCTTGTGTTGAGAAAGAGGTGATTTGTATTTTATTCCTATAGGACTTCAAGCAGTGTGCTGCAAGGATTCCTAGACTAATCCTATTAGGATTAGGATTCCTAATCTCATCATTGCTCGTTGTGTAACTTATCCGTACTGCAATATTTTCAGGATGCTCTAAGAACATTTGGAGAGCGAGAAAAGATAGAACTGCTGAAAGAAAAGGATGAGGCCCTGCGGAAGTATAATGAGCTAGATGATCAGGTTTTTTAGCTTACAATTATTGTAATATAATTATTCTTAACTTTTTATTATGTAATCAATTTTTCGTGTCATAATGTTTTTGTGTTTAAATCCTGCATGGTTTTAGCCCAAGTAAACTGTTGTTTCCCATCTTTATGTTATGACTTACATTAGGAGATATTTAATTGATTATCGTTATTCTTGGTTTAGTATTGCGATTTAATGCTAGTGTTATATGCATTTTGATGATGTATTATCCTTGATCAAGCATGTTTTTTCCAGTTCTTTTGGTTGCACTGTTGCTGACAAGTAAACAAGTTTTCTGGGGTGTTAGTGAATTTAGTTAAATTGTTCCATAGAGGTGGTACAAAAAATTAGTTACTTGGGGTTGAACTTATGGAGGTTTAGAAGTGCGCTTTGGGATGCATGTCTTTTTTATATATTGGTATCCAAAACTTAGACATGAATATGTTTTATTTAGTCATAATGTTTAGATTTAGCAAGTTATTTGACCTGTCAACTGGGCGCTTCACCACTAGGGAACATGCAATTTTTTTAGAGAACTTTTTTAGGAACATGTATAAAAATTGTTGACATTTCAACTTTGAAAGAGAATATTTCTCCATCGAAATTTATACCATATTTTTAATTCATCTTTAAGAGAATACCATGTTAATCATGTGTCTTAGGCTCATAGGTCTAAGGGCCTGTTTTTTTTTTGCTGCGGCTTATGGCTTTTGGGCTATTTGTACGAGAAATTACAGAGTAACAGAAACCCACGTACGGTTTTTGCCGATATAAATGAAGTCCGTAAAGTATGTACTACAACTAACTAGTAGACTCTATTTTAAAAAAATACTTCGTTTAAAAGTTAGTTACTGTAGAAAAACCGAAAAGCAGCTTTTAGAAGCTGAAAAGAACATGGCCTAAAGCTGTTCTGGTCAGGCAAATATATTCTAATTATTTAATATTTAAGTACATGCTTGTTAGACATTAACATATTCTTAAACCGTTGCGAATATCATATGTGTATTGAAATTGGTATGCTTATTTTTAATTCATTTGCTAGACAAAGCTATATTAATCTTGTGTGTTTTGATCTAAAGATGTTAGTCTAATTAAAACCCTAACTTGAAATGGTTATTTGTGGTAGTCTAACTTGAAATGGTTAATTGGCGGTAGTCTACCTTGAAAATGTTATTGGCGGTAGTGAGTTAACATAAATAATTTTTGTTTTCTTCCTACTTCAACTAGGGATATCCTAGAATATGTGGGCACATGTTTGCCACCTTCTGCATCCACGGCTGTCCAACTTTTGTAAAGTGTCCTTCCATTGTTTTTGTGTATGTAGAGAATAAGTGATGATCAATTGGCACCAGTAATCTCTTTGCTATTCTTTGTGTAATTAATGATGTTGAATTACTTTGGTGACATTTATTTCATGATTTCTTTTTTATGATGAGTGCAGAATAGAATTCTACACAATCAGCTAGAAGCTTTGCACATTCGATTAGCTGAGAAAGAGCGGAGTATTGCTGGGCTTTCATCGCAACACACCGACTCACATGAAGAGAATGATTTACATAGTGTCATCAGCTACCTTCGCAGATCAAAAGAAATAGTGAGCATAAGATTCAGTAGTTTTTTTGTATTACTCCTTTACTTCTTATGGGGTGGTATTTACTCTGTTGATGATTTCAGGCTGAAACGGAGATATCGTTACTTAAACAGGAGAAGTCACGGGTTCAGATAGAAGTATGTTATGCTTGCCCCTGTTGTATGCTTGTACTTGTTCAAAATGCTTTTGAAATTATAGTGCACATGGGCAATGAGTTGCACCGGTTAAACCACTGCAGAATATAATTCTGGATTTATGCATTTATCTTGTCGGTCATATATTAGAAACAGTTGTGGACGGTGACTAGGATTGCCACCTCCCACTGTCGCTGTATGCCAGACTTAGTTATTTTGTCATTTTGTTTTGCTCAATTCAGCCCATAAGACGATGACATGAACTATCCATACCAAAAAGTTTTTAAAGTCGAACCCATTTGGTATTTTTCTGCTCAGTTCATCATGAAGCCATCCTGAGATGGCACTGACTCCTGGTAGCAATTGGTTGTCCAACTTGTCTTCTTTGCCTAATTGTCACCTATGGCTCCACTGCAGGGTGTATGACCATCACATGTGGTTCTGCACTTTCAGTAGGTGGTACATTAACATTACCGATCTTATGTTTTTTTTCTCCACTTAAACTGGTGATCCTTGTGCTTAAACTGGTGAGAGTTGCATGTAAGTTTTGTTTCTGCACTTTCTGCAGGCTAAGTATCCTGGTTTAATCTATTTGTCTTGCATGAAGTAAGAACTGGTTTTTAGACTTGGTTTCAGTATGATTACCCGTTGGCGCGTCTTGTGTGATGTGGTTGATCTGTTTATTTTTTATGGAGTGAGAACTGCATCTTTATACTTGATTTTGGCTATATCATTGGCATGTTTTGTGTGAAGTGGTTGTATTGGATGGAACATGCCAAATTGCCTCTGCCCTTGAAGCTTGAAGTGTCTCAGTTGATTGTATTATTGCTAATCTGCCATATTCTCATGCTAATATAGCTGGAGAGTGCATTGAAATCCACCAAGGAGGCACAGGATTTACTCCGCAGTCAAGCTGATAGTGCAAGAACATCAATGTTCAAGGATGAAGAATTCAAGTCACTGCAGCTCCAGGTGCCATCCTTATCTGTTGGATTTTCATCACATCTTCTACATTGCTTTTGCTTGATTTTATAGTTGTTTTTTATCCCTATATTTGTAGCTTATTTTTCTTTTGTCTTTGAAATGGGCTGCCTCAGGTGAGAGAAATTAATTTGCTTCGTGAAAGCAACATACAGCTTAGGGAGGAGAACAGACACAATTTTGAAGAATGCCAGGTGAGCTAAATAGTGTTGTTTGTTTCTTTTATGGCCCATGTCTGGATGTGCTTCGTCATTCATTTATTGATTTCCTGGGTGCAGAAATTCCATGATGAAGCTCAAAAGGCTAAAATGGAAGTTGAAAAGCTGCACAATCTTTTACTGGAGAAGGAGGTAGATGCTGAAATATGTAAAAAAGAACTTGAAATGCAGAAGACTGAAATAGCAAATCTCAACCAAAGGATTTCTGAGGTATGTTATGACCATTTTGCTACCATTATAATTTGACTCACCATTATGTGTCTTTGGTTTTATTGAAGTACAATTATGTAATTCCTTAAATCAATCCAAAAAAGTAGTGCTCCCTCCTGTCCTGTCTATAAAGATTGTCGATTTTACATCTGTGCTGGTCGAACCTTTTCAACTTCAACCATCTATATATTGGCAGATGTTGGGATTTGGGACTAGGGGGAAGAAAACGCCAATGTATTTTGTTCCCTGTAACTGCTGGTTACCTGAAATTTCAACAATTTTTTTGTTTTGAATTTGAATTTTAAATTTAAGATTACAGAATAAAGGCATCTGCAACCCTTTTGTAAGAACGAACAAGCAACTGTCCATGTGGTAAGTGGGTTAGCTTGTGTGAGGGGGTTGTGAGTTCAAAGTTCGAACCATGTGACCACCAAGTTTGTGTTTTTTTATTTATCCTTTTCCCTCGTGGGACCTACGCATCAGCTTGTAAAGAAGCAAAAAAAAAAAAAAGTGAGACAGACCTGGGCTTTGAACCCAAGACCTCACTTTCACAAGGTAAGCGCTTAACCACTAGGCTGGTGATAGTGTTGTTACTTTCTTGTGGCTGTGGAAAGCTGGAAGCCTTTATTCCAAAATTTTAAGTTTTAAGTTAAATTCAAATTTGACTGTTTTTTTGCCAGTTGCAAAATATACTGGGATCCACCGGTAGAAATTTCCCTGATTGGGACTGTCCAAGAGACAACGACATAGGCATAATTACTGTCAGAAATGTTGTCATCATAATTACATTTATTGCTAATAATTAACAATAAAACTTAACAGTCAATGTTGTACCTGTCAGACCATGACAGGTCAAAAGATGACATTCTTTTCGAAATGGAGGGAGCAATCCTTGAAATGCTGAGCTGCAATTTTCTGCAAGCGGCTTCATACTGTAAATTAGGTGGGGTTGTGGGGGCAGTGTTGCCAAAGGAGTGGTGGGAACATGCACGCTTGTTTGTTTTTCCTCTTTGTTCTCAGTGGTGCGCACTTGTGAGTGCGAGCATGTGTTTTCTCTTGTTATGGGCGGTGTTATGAATTGTGTGGGTGTAGTGGCCTAGTGGGTGTGCACAGAAGCGGGTAGGTCTGGGCAGAAGGCAACGGTGATCCACAGAGCATGGGTGCTCCCCATGTTCCACAGGCAGTGTATCATTTTTCCTGTTATATGCTAATGTATACATGTATATGGTTAGCCTTGTATTGTGTTTCTTCATCCAATTGGTCTAGAATAAAGTTTACTAGTATTTTCCCAAATCCTAATATTTTGAACAATATAAACTTGCTATTCCTATTGTTCTATCATATATTTATGGTTTCACTCTTTGTAAGTTGCAGACTTGCAGTTATGCTCTCAACTTTTAATGTCTTCTGCAGTTGGTTGAAAACAGTAGAGGCGTCGATTTGAGCACATATGAGGCCATGAAGAATGAACTTCAAAATATCAAAGTTAGTGGTTTGTTTTCTCAACAGCCAAAGTTAGTGGCTTGTTTGTTTTCAAATATTATTTTGTACTCGTTTTCTTGGCTGTTGAATTTGGTCTGTTGGCTGAACATCTTGTCTTTTACCATTTGTTATTATCATCAAATTTCTCCCATTGTTCTTTTGTATGTTGGTTCATATTGGAGTGAGAAACTGAGAATCATGGTTGATTTTTTTTTATCAAGATCATCCACGAAACTAAATAATCATGACAAGTATATTTAATGCTCATAGTAATATGAGACTGGCAGACTTGATTAACATGGCTTTCTTGGCTTAAGTTAATTTGTTTGGTGAATACTACTGGATTTCATGGGTTTTATAAGGCTGAGCTTTGAGATACATGATTGTCGTGTATTTTTTTTTCATCCAACAGTCAACCTCGAGAGAGAATTCAATTGAGCTTGAAAGTACAAAAAATCTTCTTTCTGAGAGGGAAATTTTCATAAGAAGTTTGGAGGAGAAGTTTGCTGGATGTCAGTCTGAATTGGATGCCAGGGAAAAGAAGCTGAATGATGTTGAGGTCTGAATTCTTTAAACTTTTAATAGCTCTCTTACCTTTTTTACCCTCGGCCGTATTAATAATGCATTTTGTTTTGTAGGCTGGCCTGAAATCTGAAGTTGAAAAGCTAAAAAAGGTTAATTTCTCTATTAAGGTTAGGATCATTCACTCTTTTTTCTGTGGCAAGGTCAAATGTTCATTGCTATTTTCGTGTGCTTATGTAGTTATTTTACCCTGTTAAATGATGTAGAGAAAGCTTGACACATTGATGAAGGAGAAGGAGGATGTTATTAAAGAAAATCAAAGCCTTTTGAAGCAGATGGAAGATCTTAAATCAAGTACTTTGACACTCTTCCCCATGCATATGCATTAATATATGTGATTGCTCTAGTTGTAAACCTGATCTGCTTTAGCAGGTCAGAAAACTATGTCGGAAACTGCAAATGAGCAGGCCATAAAAGAAAAAGACTTCAGGATACAGGTTAGCTGGTTGTGCTTAAATGGCATATAAACACTTCGTCAAGCTTCTTACACAAACATATTAACAGACGTTAGAAAAAATCCTGGAGAAGGAGAGAGATGATAACAAGAAAGAAAAAGCAATCCGCAAAAAAGCTGAGAAGATATTTACTGTCGCCATTCAAAACGTGTCAAAGGTACCTCCTTCCTTCTTTCGTAGTCTTTCAGTATGGATTTTCCCATTAGTGTCTGAACTGCTTGATATATATGTATAAATTAACATATGATAAGAGAATATCTCATCATTAATGTCACATGGTATGGTTATAACCAAGGGTCCAAAACCCGAACGGAGAAATCGGCGTGCGATAACGATAACCGTGATTCTTGGAAAAACTAGCAAAAAAAAGGTCACAATTTGAAAATCAAAACTTGAATTTTGGGGTGTTTTGAAACTGGTAACAGGAAAAAAACGGCCGATAACCGGAAAAACGGGAAAAAACCGGTCAAAATTCGAAAATAAAAAATTGATACCGGCGGTTTTGATTACGGTCTCCACCGTAGAAACGGTAACGCGGTTACCGCCGAGAATCGCGGATTTTGAATCCTTATTATAACTGCTTTTTGTGTACTATTAGTTAGGGGGATTTTCTGAAGAATTGCAAAATATTGTAAAATAAGAAAAACCGAAAAAACATGGACATTTAGAAGTAGAAAGATCCAAAATTGATGAATAATATAGAATTGGATAAACCAAGGAAGATTCATATGAAAATTTTTGAAAATTGTTCCAGTGTTGCATGTTCATACAAGTAGGAAAAAATTGGGAAAATGTTCCAACATGTTCTGATTTCTGAAAAGTAGAATATGAAGAAAAGTGGTAGAAATGAAAATCGAAGTAGGATCTATAACTGCACTGTAAAGCAGGAAAAACTGCACCATTATAAATGTCTTAAGAAGAAAACAATTCTTCTGTGCCCAGTGCCAAATTATTCCCTTCTCTTTTTATTCTCTCCCTTTGAGAATTAAGCCTTTACAGCGAATACAATGCTTTTGTTCCTTCTGTTTTGTGTTGAATATTCCCTTAGAACCTGAAGTTCCACCATTTCTAGGTTGCATGAATGTTTCAGCTGCCCAAGGTTGTCACGGTGCTCTGGCAAGTCGCGGCGAGCCTAGAGCACCTGGACGCCTAGTCGACTATGCGTTCGCCATGGCGATAGTTAGATGATAGTAATTAGACGGTAGTAATAAATATGAGTAATACCTTACATGACAGAAAATTAAATAATCATGCAACATAATAGCACAAATTAATGGGTTGATATACTACATACCTTTTGTAAGAATATGAGGCATAAGCTATATATGTCAAATCTGTCAGGAAGTCTCAATATCCAGCCAGTTAATGAAAAAATGCTGCATTAGCTCAAGCAATTATCTTGATTGGAACAATTATATTAGAAAAACTGAGTCAACTGACATAAAATAAAACACTTAATAACAAGGCCCATAATAGCAAATAACATTAACATAACAAGGTCCATACTCCATAACATAAGTAGACATCCACAGCTCACACAAGACAACATAAGAGATAAAATGTGATAGTAGCATGAGTGCATCACATGACAACAAAATAACTTAAAAGTCTTCTACTTTCATCCTAGTCTTTCATTCATCATCCAACTCTAGCTCATTCTCATGAACAAGCTCAATTTGAGCACGTTCTTCACCACTCATGAGAAGATAATGGTTGTCCAAACTCATCTTCAACATCTTCATCATTACATATCATCATATCTTTTTCCTCATGATCATGAATAGATGGAGATACACGTTGATTATAAACTTGAATATCCACACGAGCTCTCATAGGAAAATTACGCCCACGAAGCGAGGTTGACAGCTTCATCAACATGTGACTATAGAAGATCATCGTCACCGGCATGCACTTGTTCAGCTAATGCAACATCCTTGTCGACCTACTCATTATCCCATTAGAACTCTTCTAGAAACAAAGGGTTAGATTTGTTACATTGTTCACTAAGCCTTTGAAGCCTAGGTACCATGGTGCCCCATTATGGCATCAGTAAATTACATGAGGCACTTGGGGGCCTAGGCACCCACATCAAGAACCATTTGATGTACGTGTATGATCGATAAAATTTTTAGAGTTTGGGTATGAAAATATTTTATACCCTTGATATATTTATGGTAAGTGAGTTTTGAACTCAGTTCAAATTAGCTTGAACTACTTTTGAATTTAATGTGGCTATAGTGTGCATGGTTCAAAATCCCGTGATTCTGCCGTGAATCATGATTACGGTTTTACGGTGGAGACCGTGTCAAAACCTACGGTATGATTTTTTGATTTTTCGAATTTTAGCGGTTTTTTCCGGTTTTCGATTCTGCGGGTTTTCCATTACGGTTTCAAAATTTCTCAAAATTCAAATTTTGATTTTTAAATTGTGAGCGGTTTTTACGGTTTTCCAGAACCGCTTGATTCGTTCGCCTCGATCGGGATTTTTCCGTTCCGGTTTTGGAACCTTGATAGTGTGTATATACCAAGAAACTAGCTTAAACTAGGTAAACTGAAGGTGAATTTATTTTTCTTCGGAGTTTGATATCTCAAATACGTTTTTTTATGGGTACATGAAGATACCCACATCAAACGTTACGAATCTCAAAGAACATCAAGCTAGGCACCATGGTGCATGATGATTTTTGGCAATAATAGTAGTACTTGGTTGTCTGAGATTTTCATATTGGATCCCCAAGTTTTTGTTCAGTCTCCAATAAGCTTTAATGATCTATTCATATCCATTGATCCAACCAATATCTTTAGGCCCTATTCTAAACAGCTTTTGGCTTTTAAAAGCCGAAAGTTGAATGGAGTGACTTCTCAAGGTGATTTCTATAAGCTATTTGTAGAAGTCACTACATGAGTCGCTTTGAACGAAGTGGCTTCTCAACACAAGTGTCCTTTACTCTTCTAATCTCTCTCGCAATTAACTAAAAGCCACAACACTTTTGAGACTAATGCTTGCCCATACTCAAGAATTACAAAAAAAAAACATAACGAGTCCTTTTTTTTGCGAATTAATCTGTTTTGCCTTCTAACTAAAATGGTTCATGTTTATTTTATGTGTCTCCTCTAATCGACTTGCTGGTTTCAAATATTTGTCACAGGAGAAGAAACAATTAGAGGAATCAATAGAGAAGCATAGGCAGGCTGTGAAGGAGGCGATTGAGGTACATTTTATTTGTGCTTGTAGATCTCCATTTTGTTTGTTGCTGTTGGTGATGAATGTTTCGCTGGCCTTTTTTCAAGAAGATACCTAAAACCTTTATCCTTTAAATATCTTCATCATAATTCAAAGTTGATGTACATTCTCTACAGCATTGTTCTGGACTATCATCCGCTCAAATCCCGCCTGGGTCTGCAGTGGAAGAGCAGTTCCTTTCATATTTCCAGGCTGCTAAAGATGTGGAGGAGTCTCCAAGTCCCTTCCAAGATGCAACTAGTCAGGCACCGCTTGTTGAAGCTCCCACTGTGGATGCATCTGCAGCTGCTGCAGGTCCTTTTCCATTCATTTTTTAATTATACTGATGAGATGATATTTACTAGTTGTACAAATGGTGTCAATGGTCAGGTTCATGTCTATTAATTATCATAAAATCAATTGGTTGTGCGCTATTTACTAGTTGAAAAAATAACCTTATAACCAGGTCTATTAGTTATCGTAAAATTGACACATAACATGCAGATTGCAGATACAACTTGCTTGTGCATGATATTGCATGTTAGTTCTGAATGTGACATGACATTATAATGCAATTTGCTCGGTTGCATGGCCCCCACCCCAGGGAATTGTCAATGAGGATGTGTTTTCTTACCCCTCTCTTGATCAATATGGAGTTCATAAGCCTTCTTTTTTCCCCCTCAGGGCGGCAGGTAGCTTCTCTGCCAAGGCCTGCTCGAGGTAAAGCGATGGAGGAGAGAGCAGTTTCTACTTTGCTCAAACCAAGTACTGAAGTACGTAGACCAGGAGGAAGAAGGCCACTTATTCGGCCTACTCTTGAACGGGTTGAAGAGCCCCAAGCTGATATGGATACATCAGTAATGGAAGGTTCCACAGTGGTTCAGGAGAAAGGGGGCCCATCACTGGAGCGTGAAACTTCTGGTGGTGTGTCTGTATTACAGCCTTCAAGTCGTAAGCGTCTTATCTCATCGTCGCAGATGAGAGATGATGCTTCACAAGGAGAGGCTAATGATATCAATCCTCCATTAAAGAAATCCAAAGAAGAAGAATCTTCACATGGTACTACTGAGCTCAAAAATGATCAATCACCTCTCGAAGATGTTGGAACAGCACAGGTTCCTGTCATTCCATCTATGGACAACCAAGATGGGCAACAGCTTGCAGAAGAGTTGGACACGGATCAGGCTTCCATGGCAATCGAAGAGGTTGTAGAAACAAGGGAGGATGATGTGGGTGATAAAGATGACATGGAAGCACATATAGATGCTTCAATGGACATCAAAGACCAGGATACCGAAGTTAATATTGACACTGATGCAACTGCTGTGGAAGCTGTGCCGGTCAAGTCAGAGGCAGTAGTGGAATCATTTGATGAAGACCAGAAAACCGAAGATGTGAAAGAAGAGGGTGAGATTACTACAGCCACGGATTTTGAAGATGAGAGGGAGGAGGGGGAGTTGCCGGAGGAACCTGAACATCCAGATAGTAGTCCCATGGATGGTGGTGAGCAAGCCTGTGATGCTTTCAGAGCGGCATCTCCGGGAGGGCCAACAGAAAAAAGTGAAGTTGATATGGCAGAGGTTGGAGAAGGTGATGCTACTGCTGAGCGCGCTGCGGTGGAACCAGACCAAAGCCCTATAGCACAATCTAGTGGAGCAGATGCCTCACCAGGTAGAACCGCAGATGTATCCCCTGCACGTGAACCTTCCCCTAACCCTGCCCAAGCCGGTGCATCTTCTGAACAGCAGAATCCCTGTACTACAACAGAGAATGTTGAAACTCGTTCCAGAACAATCAACTTATCTGAGAGAGCGAAGCAAAACAGGCAAGCCAGGATTCTTCGCTCAACCTCTCAACAGACTGCCAGGGGCCGTGGCCAACAATCTCTTACCTACAGGGTATGGCGTTATCGTCCTACTATTCTGCTTATTATGCCCTTCATTACTGATTGCATCTGGTGTCTTCTTGCAGAAAGATGGTGGCCGAGGATCACGGGGTCGTGGTGGGCGTGGTCAGTCGTAGGGAAGTAAAGAGCTGTCTTTGCTCAAGTGCGGAGACTACTTTTTGCCGCGGACATGCTGAATCCATCTTGTAGTTATTTAGTTATTGATCTATCTATACGTTTTCGAGTGCCAGCAGCCCAGCAAACGTATGCTGGAAGACTTATCTACAAATTTTATCTGGCTAAGTGGCCCTTGTTGAAATGTGAGTTGTAACTGCCTGCCTGTCCATGCGGTTTGCCCTATGACACTAATTGCAAAATGAAACTTGTCGCCTTCTGTTATCCAAATTTATGCATGATACCTTGGTACCAAACTATAGGCCTGTTTTTTCAGCTTCTAAAAGCTGTTTTTTGTTTTTTCTGCAGTAACTAGCTTTTAAACGGAGTATCTTTTCAAGATAGGGTTTCCTAGTTGATTCTAGTTCATATTGTACCAACTGTTAGAGATATATGTATAGTTTGTTATTCCCCATTGTTATGAGGGGTTCTTTGCATATTTACCACATGTACTTTGTGTATATATACTGCCCATTGGCCTCATATGAATACAAGCGCTATTCATAACATGGTATCGAGCGTACCTAGGGTTTTCCGTCGCCTCCGCCGCCGCCCGCTGCTGGCCCGCCGCTCGCTCCTCGCCGACTCCGCCGCCCCTGCCCGCTTGGCGCCTCCGTCGGCCGGCTTCGCTCCTGCCGCCGGCGGCGCCTCCGTCGGCTCGCCAGGCTCCTCTGCCGCCGCCAGCGCCTCCCGTCGGCCGCCAGGCTCTGCTGCCCCGCCGACTTCGCGCCGCTGCTCGCTCGGCCTCCTCTGCTTCGCGCCGCCCCTGCCGCGCGCCGGCGCCGCCCGTCCGGCGTTTCCGCCCGGCACTCGCCGCGCCGAGGCCGCCGGCCGCCACTCCGCTGAGGCCGTCGCCGCCGCCGCCGCCGCCGCCTCGCCGCCCACCTCGCCACGCCGCCACCGCGCCCGCCGCCGTCGCCGTCGCCTCGCCGGGTCACCTCGCCGCGCTGCCGCCGCGCCGCTGCGTCGCCCCGCCCCCGACCTAGCTTTCCGACGGTCGGTGAAGTCGATCGATCGGTTTGTAAACCGACCGAAAAACGCTGTTCTAACCGCCGCGCCGCCCAGCCGCTGTTAGACCGTTGCCTTGGTCGCCGCGCCGCCCGGCGCCGCCTACCAATGGGCACCGTTTCCTCCTCGCTGCCGGTGATCTTTGATGGTGTTAATTACACCGACTTCGTGTCTCATGCGCATTCACATGCGTGGTCTTCGTCTCGGGCATTCTCTCGGCGATGTCACCGCCGCCTTGCCCTATTCTCCGACGAGCCTACACTGTTGCGTTGCCCGAAGCGGTGATAAGGCCGCTGGCGATGAAGTGATGATAAAGCCGCCTCGCCTACCGGAGGCTCGATTCCTACAAGGATCGTCGACCGTCTACACTCGGTGGTACGATGACGACGCCGGCCGCCTTCTTGTCTTCATCGCCGATGTCCGGCCTCGCTTCTCTTACGAGATGGTGGGACTCCTTCGGCTTTCGGATGTGGACTCATCTTCGCGGCCGCTACGAGCCCTCGGTGATGCCACTGCACTGCCCGTGGTCCGCCAGAGCACTCTCTTCAGCAGGTGATGCTACTGTTGACGCCTTTTACGCTCGAGTTCTGGCATGCGGCGCCGCTTGGACTCACTTCGCGACTGCCTGGCCGCTGCACTGGCCCGTGCCGCCGGAGGTGCGTCCGACCGCGCTTCAGCGGGTTTACGAGTTCCTTACTCGCCGCCCCGAGTTCGAGCAAAGCGTGCCCAGCTCCTGCACGCCACCCTCGTGTCACTCTCTGGAGGCTCTTACGAGATACGCGCAGAGGAGACTCGTTTGAGTGGTGCTGGTGCGATGCCACTCCTCGTGCTCGCGCCGTCCGCCGCTACACCGCCTCCTCTCCGGCTACCACGGTGGTGGTGGCCGTCCTCGATCTGGAGGTGGCCGTCCTCACTGCTTCCTCTGCGACAAGGATGGCCACACCGAGTCCCGGTGCTACAAGAAGAAGCGGCATCTTTCACGCCGTTCTTCATCGGCACTAGTGCTTCTACGACGACGTCGCGCTCGACTTCTTCAACTTCTCTCACCGCGGGGAGATAGCCGGACTGACGCCGCTTGCCGCTTGAGTTCTCCTCGGCGAGTTCTGCAGTTCTCGCATCGATTCTTCAGGCACTGAGAGACCACCTCCTACACAGTCAGGTACCTCCCCATGGATTCTTGATTCTGGAGCATCTTTTCACATGACTCCTGATTCTTCCACTCTGTCTTCTATTAAACCTCTTAATTCTCCTGTCAGTGTTCTTACTGCTGATGGTACATCTCTTCGTCTCAGGTCGAGGATCTCTTAGCAACTCATCTTTTCATGTTCCTTCATTGCTCATGTTCCTCGCCTTACCTTGCAGCCTTCTTTCTTTGGGCGATTCTCGACCTTGGTTATCGAGTTATTCTCGACTCGACTCTTGTTGTGTTCGGGATCGCCACACGGAGCTCGGTTGGTTCGGCCCTCGCCGCCGTGACTCACGCTGCCTCTCGGGAGCTTGACGCTTCATCTTCCTTCCGCGCCACCACCGCCGCCGCCTCTCCGCCGCCACCGCTCTACGGCTCTTTCCAGCGGTGGCATCACCGTCTTGGCCATCTGTGTGGATCTCGCTGCCGCCCTTAGTTCGTCGTGGTCTTCGGGTCTGCTCGGAGACGTGTCTTTAGATTGTCGGGCGTAAGTTAGGTAAACAGATTCAGCTTCCTTATCCTCATAGTGAGACCGTGTCTCGGCGTCCTTTGATCTTGTTCATTCGGATGTTTGGGGTCCGCCCTTCGTTTGAAAGGGTCATCGTTATTATATTATTTTATAGATGACTTCTCTCGCCACACTTGGATATATTTCATGTCTTCTCGTAGTGAGGCCTTGCCTATCTATAAACAATTTGCCACTATGATACACACGCTTCTCCACTCCTATTCGTGTCTTTCGTGCCGATTCTGGCGAGTACCTCTCGCCACTGCGCCTTCCTTGGCCGAGCGGGCACTCGCCGATTTTCTTGTCCCGGTGCTCATGCTCGAATGGTGTCGCGAGCGCAAGCATCGTCACCTCCTTGAGACGGCTCGTGCTCGATGATCGCCGCCTCTATTCCACCTCACTTTTGGGCCGAGGTCGTTTCCATCGCCACCTATCTCGTCAACATTCACCCTCTTCGCTCTTAAGGGTGCGATCCTCGTTGAGCGTCTCGTGGTCTTCTTCCGACTACTCGCCCTTCATATGTTTGGCTGCGTTTGCTATGTTCTCTCGCCCCTCGAGAACGTACCAAACCGACCGCCACCTGTTGAGTGTGTCTTTAGGGTACGATCTTGAGCACAAGGGCTATCGGTCTTTGGGATCTGTTGGTCGTCGGATACGGGTTTCTCGGGATGTGACTTTCGACGAGTCTCGCCCATTTTACCCACGCCTGCCTCTCCTTCGGCTTCCTCTCGTGGAGTCTCTGTCTTTCTTGACCTTTCCGGATACTCCTATATCTGCTTTGCCTCGCCCACATGTCCCATCGAGTCTTCATATATTCCCGTGGCCTCTCCGCCGTTGTCGCCGCCGTGTCGTCTCCTACGACTCCCGTGCTCCTCCCACTATCGTCTACACTCGCCGACCTCGTGTTGAGGATCTTCCGGATGAGTCATCTTCTTCGATGTTCCATCTTCTTCGATGCTCCATCTTCCCGATGGGTCATCTTCTCCTCGCTACGCTCTCGCGATCGCCCCGATTCGCCTCTCGCCTGCTTTGCCTTTGCCGCGCAGCTACTCGTGAGCTTTGTCTCCTATCGGGATGTCTGTTACTCACCCCGAGTGGCAGCTTGCCATGGCCGAGGAGATTGCTGCCTCGAGCGCACCGGTACTTGGGATCTTGTTCCTTTTCCATCCCATTCTCATCCCATCACATGTAAGTGGGTCTATAAGATTAAGACTCGCTCGATGGCTCTCTTGAGCGCTATAAGGCGCGTCTTGTTGCTCGTGGTTTCTAGCGCAGCATGGTGTTGACTACGACGAGACTTTTGCTCCGTGGCCCACATGACCACCGTTCGCACTCTTCTTTCGGTGGCGTCTGCTCGCCATCGGTCTGCTTTCTCGACTTGATGTCAAGAATGCCTTTCTTAATGGCGAGTTGCGTGAGGAGGTCTACATACATCCGCCACCGGGTATTCTCGCTCTCGAGGGCATGGTCTGTCGCCTTCGTCGCTCTCTCTATGGCCTTAAGCAAGCCCCCCGTGCTTGGTTTGAGCGCTTCTCCTCTGTGGTTACTGGTGCTGGATTTTCAGCTAGTGATCATGATCCTGCGCTCTTTGTCCACACTTCGTCTCGTGGTCGGACTCTTCTTCTCCTGTATGTTGATGATATGATCATTACGGAGATGATTCTGAGTACATTGCCTTTGTTAAGGCTCGTCTTAGTGAGCAGTTCCTTATGTCGGATCTTGGTCCTCTTCGTTATTTCCTTGGGATTGAGGTTACTTCCACTCCAGATGGTTTCTTTATGTCCCAAGAGAAATATATTCAGGATCTTCTTGACCGCGCCTCTCTCACTGATCAGCGTACTGTTGAGACTCCAATGGAGCTCAATGTTCACCTCCGACTCTCTGATGGCGAGCTTCTTTCTGATCCGACTCGCTATCGTCATCTTGTTGGGAGTCTTGTCTACCTTGCAGTTACTCGTCCAGATATCACTTATCCAGTTCATATTCGAGTCGGTTTGTTTCAGCTCCCACTCAGTTCACTACACCACCTTCTTCGAGTTTTGCGATACCTTCGTGGGACTATATCTCGCCGTCTCTTCTTTCCACGTTCCAGCTCGTTATGCCTTCAGTGCCTATTCGGATGCTACTTGGGCGGCGATCCCTCCGATCGCGGTCTATCTCTCGCTTCGTGTTTTTCTTGGTGGTTCTCTTATTGCACGGAAGACGAAGAAACAGATCGCAGTGTCCCGCTCGAGTGCAGAGGCCGAGTTGCGAGCTATGGCTCTCTTGACGCAGAGATTACTTGGCTACGGTGGTTACTTGAGGATTTTGGTGTTTCACACTACACCGACCCTCTCTTGTCGACAAGACAGGTGCTATCGGTATTGCTCGTGATCCCGTGAAGCATGAGCTCACCAAGCACATTGGAGTTGATGCTTCTTTCATGAGGACTTGTGTGCATGATCAGGTGATTACTCTTCAGTATGTGCCTTCAGAGTTTCAGATAGCGGATTTCTTCACGAAGGCCCAGACTCGAGCACAGCACAGCTTCTTTCTCTCCAAACTCAGTGTTGTTGATCCACCATGAGTTTGAGGGGGGGTGTTAGAGATATATGTATAGTTTGTTATTCCCCATTGTTATGAGGGGTTCTTTGCATATTTACCACATGTACTTTGTGTATATATACCGGCCCATTGGCCTCATATGAATACAAGCGCTATTCATAACACCAACTTCATTTATATCGGTAAAAACTGCACGTGAGTTTTTGGTACTCTGTAATTTTTCGTACGAACAACTTAAAAATCACAAGTCGTAGCTAAAAGTCATAAGCTTCAGCCACAAAGAACATGCTCTATGCATTCTGCAGCCACGTAGATCGGTTTGCAAAAGATGCCTACATACTGATGGGGGTGAATAGTTGAATCACTCAAAAGTATAGTGTTTCTGTGAGCATCCTTGTACAGCCATTTGGTAAGGAGTGTTCTATTCGGCGGGTTGCTACTTTGTAGCTAGGGCGATGGCCCCAGCAGCCCCGGCGCAAGTGATTTGCATGGTAGTAATTCTCGTGATGATCTAAGAATAAGAGATCCTGTACACATTTTTGTAGGACCTGATTATAAATTTATAATGGTATATATTAATAATATTGATTAGAATTGTTACGAATGTAACGGACATGGATACGTCCTTTTAAATACAACTTCTAATTTCTATTGTAATATAATTATAAGGAATAAGTCTATTTTGCTCTCTTGAGCTTCACAAAAAAATTGATTTAGCACCATCAACTACAAAATCGGTTATTTAACACCCTAAACTTATTAATTTACATCCTAAGGTAGCTTTAGAGGATGATTTTGATGATGTTTGATCTCACTCAAGGTGGTTTTCGCCATATTGGCAACCATATCATTATGTTTTGATAATTAGGATCTAATTCAATGACGTTGATATCCACATCTTTCACCTCTTTCTTACTCCTCTCTATATGTATTCTCTTTCTTCTCATTGTCATCCATTCACTCATTTTGATCCGCATCAACAAAAATCGATATTATTGTCGTCAACATGGCAAAAACCATCCTAAATTAGATCTGTCATAGAAAAAGTTCTCCAAAACCGACTTAGGGTTTAAATTGCCCTAGTTTTGAGTGTTAAATATCTGATTTTATAGTTAATGGTAGGGTTAGAAAACCCTGTCGGTTACCATCGGTAACTGGAAATACCGACGTCTACCGGTAGAAAAAATATCGGTCGAAAAATTTCAAATTGAAATTTGAATTTAGGACTGTATAATGTAGTTGGTAGGTTGGTTTAGGTCTTTATTGTGCTAAATTACATATTGTTTGAGGTTAATATGCATGAATAAAAATCGATGGTTTTTTTTATTTAATTCAAATTTGAAAATTTGAATGTAAAAGTTAGTTTCTCTAATGATGTTTAAATTTTTTAACACTAATGGAATGTATCAAGAAGATACATGTACCTTCCATGCTTGACTTCATACTTTTTGCTATGAATGTGTTAGGAATTTTCAATTTCAAATTTGAAAAATTGGTTTTTACGGTTTTTAGTGGTTTTTCTCCAGTTTTTTGGGCGGTAACCAGTCGGGTTTTCTGGTTACCGATTTTAAATTCATAATTTGACGCTTAAAATTTGGTTGGTTTTTTCTGGTTACCGACCGTCCGACAGTATTCCCCTGGTTTTAGATTTTGGAACCTTAGTTGAGGGTATTGTGGATTTTTTTTTTGGAAAGTGTAGATGTGTAAATGGACCTATTCCTAATTATAAAAACTAATAAGATCATAATATTATGAAATACTTGTTGACACTAATCGGCACATATCATTTTCATATATCCAATTCAAATATTCCAAAAGATATTGATAGCAAATATTTAAATGTTTGATTGCACGTAACCTAAAACGACTTCCTTTTTATTGGAGTAGCATTTAGTTGTGCAATTCTGAGAGATAACTACACCAACTACTTTGATCTACATCACCCTAAATGTCTTTTTAAGC
Organism: Dendrocalamus sinicus; assembly: GCA_036346575.1. Taxonomy (NCBI): domain Eukaryota; kingdom Viridiplantae; phylum Streptophyta; class Magnoliopsida; order Poales; family Poaceae; genus Dendrocalamus; species Dendrocalamus sinicus. The sequence goes on along the minus strand of CM070645.1, from coordinate 44,227,883 downwards.
TAAATTTAATGTCATTGGTATGCAAACTTTACATATCAGTGTATTTGGTAGATGTGTGTATTGTTGAATGTGTATGTCTAAAAAAATTATAGTAACTACGTACCAGAAAACCAAAAGATCTTGAGCCTTTGATAACTCCATATACGCTTAACCAAATGTAGCATGTAGTTGGTATGAAAATTTTTGTAGGTATAGCAGTGCTAAAAGAAATCAAATCAGCCGCTATTAATTCATATTTCATACAACTGCATCAATGTATCACGTTGTAGTTGCATCAGCATGAATACTTTGGGCCAATATTTGAAAGAAAGGAGAATTTGGACAGTTGAGATGTCACGAATTGGCTATCATGCTACTTCGCTATTCTAATGTACAAACTTACAGGCCGAGGCCGTCCGGATAACGAATGCCAGAAGCTACAAAATGGGCTAATAAACCCCCAGCCACAAGCCGCAGTACCCAGCCATACTGCAAGTTCTCCTCTTGCATGTTACTGACTCTATCCCACAGTCATCATCGGTCCTGCATCTGTGGCTAGGAAACACATCCGGTACATGGCACGCACTCTCCCACGGGGAGTCAACACTTTGTCGGAAAATTGTCTCTGGACAAACTTGAGACGACAACGCACTCACACGAATGGGTTGGTTGTCATCCTGCAGATAAGTTCTTCATACCATTACAATGACAGTACAAATAAACTAATCACAAGATCATCACTCATGCAAATAACGACTAGGACAGCATATGGTTCCCTAACTTGCATTCTAATTTCTAAGGTGATATGGAATCATAAAAAAGAGAGACTACCTTAGCAAATGTCCAATTGCTGGGAACATGTGCAGGAATTTTCTCATGCCATGTGCTCCTTATCGGAAGGGGATGACCCTCTGTTGTAAATATGTAATTTTGGTTCCTCAAGAATGAATCATCGTAAAGAAGAAAAAGATATTTGCACCTGCAGAAAAATTATGAACTGTCATGTCAACAGCAGCTAAATTTCTCCATGTGCATGCACAATTTTGCTACCAACTGTTTCAAAGAAACAATAGGAAGACTAACAGCTTACGTTTCTGAAAGAAAGAAGCTGTGTTGATGATCTTCAAGTTTCATTGTTGAAACATCTCTGACACTAGCAAAACCTCCATCCACTTTAGTGTAGTAATTAAGTGATCCAACAATAGCTTCACCCACTTCTAGGTACCAAGGATCTATAAGATTAACATGTGTTAGTGATCTGGGAATGCAGAAAGGAAAAAAGAGAAGTGGAATGACTTCTATAGTAGTAGACACTGTCACCATAATTAGAGTAATTATACATTATATATGAATTAAACGCAAAACAGCATTATATATGATGAGCTCTAGAGGACAAGAAATCTAGCTAAACATAACGAGTGAAAGGTGTAGTTTTTTGAGGGTTGTTGAGCACACCTTTAGTTGCTTGATAAAGATAAAATGTAGACTCAGCAAACTCTGGACGTAAAGGATAATACTTCTCAGTAGGATGCAACATTCCATAGTCCAAAAGATATCTGCAAAATACAAAGCACGCATCAACACAGTGTAAATCTAGAAGCAAGTTTTGGTCCCATCCTTATGCCAGTTATTCACATTATGCTTTTTCATTATTTGAAACAGTTACATTATACTTCCTTTTCCCTGTTACAAATGGATGGCCAAGAGTATACTTAGTTTTTTTTATTAATATGTGGGTAAAAGCAGCTAAACATTACCTTTCAGGCAGCACACCAAACCTTTGCCATACATTGAAAAATTCGCGATGTGACAGATTTGCAGCAGCAACGTCTCCTAGAAGTGTCTGGTCATGATGATAGCAGTAAGCAAACAATACATGAAGTCATGAATTAACATTAAACAATGTAGTGATAATTCATCCATGTATCAAGTCAGCAAACCTGAAGACCAGGCCAGAAGGCCTGAAGGCTAGTAAGTTGCCAGTGTGTTGCTTCTCCTGTCCTGATATCAGCCTCATGATACCTGTCAATCGGATGATAATTACTGTTCAGTACAAGCATATTGCAGTGACAGGTAACTTGGGTAAAATGGAATAAGCTAAATAATTATGCCGTGAAAAAGGGAGCACCATGGGCCATGTCGGAAATACTTCTGCACCGCAAGGTAAGCTGGATGAAACATATCCCAGTACTCATCGCTTCCGAAAAGAATGTATGCTTTAATCAAATACTCATAAAATGAATCAACTCCTGCAATCATGTTACGGAAGATCACCATTATGTCTCAAACAAATATGTTGTCTAATCAGAGAAAATTCCATGAATTGTCTAAGCAGAGAAAATTCCATGAAATGCCAAGAATTAACTTATTATTTGTTAAACCAATGATGGTGCTACAAATGTGACATACTAAAGGCTCTTAAAACCACACATGCTCACACGAGGCTAACAAACACTTCACACAAGGACAAGCTCAATAAATCACATGGGCTAGTGTAAAGAGTAGTAGTCTAGTACCAGCACCAATGCCTGATGAATATTCAATCCACTTGCCAGTCAAAACATCAAGTGTTGTGCCTCACGAGATTCAGTGAACTTCTCATGCTCCATAACTTACGAAGAGCACGAAGAGCTGCAGCTTCATATCTAGAATCACCCGTCAAACGTGACAATGCACCCATTTCAAGGATAAGGGAACCTGTAAAAGTTTATACCTCTTAACTAAATCCAAGATACCCAACAGAACAATGCATTTACCCAGGAATAAGGAAACAGAATATTCTGCTACCCACCACACCCTGATGTGCTTGTCTCAGTTGTCTCGTTCTCCATCACTCCGTACTGGCAAAAGTAGTCATAGCATCAGAGAAATGTATCGACAAAATATAAGTTCAACAGCTATGCCAAGTCATGAGTGGTAGAATTGTAATGCACGCGGGTTATGGAAGATAGTTGGCTCAAAAATTAAGTTTTGTAAGTAATAACAAACAAGGTTATCCAAAAAGGGAAACAAAGTAATTATCGAAAGATTCTCCGATCTCCACATGGCATGCTTGCAGCTTGCCACATATGTTCTGTGCTAGGACTGCTACTCTTTAGCTGTTAGCACTCAGTGTCCTGGTTATCGTAAATGTTGTTAACATTGTGCACTACTACCTCTGTTTTACAATATTGTCCGGCACACATACCAAGGAGGCAAGGAGACACAAAATTTAAGTAATATTTAATGGAATTGGACCATGTTTCCTCTTATTAGACAGAGTAATAGGGGCAAGCATGATCCAATTCCATTAGATATTACTTAAATATTATGCTTCCTTGGTATGCGTGCCAGACAAATATTGTGAAATGAAGGTAGTAGAAACTAGTCCTTCCAGCACTGAGAATATGGTTTGCTTTTAGACAAATGTAGCAACCTCCTCCAGAAGTTCCTTTTCAGTTTGATCTGTTCAAAGTAACCTAGACTTACACGAAAAGTCCAGTTGAGGTTATTTCAAGTGGCCTTACATAAATATAATTTACCACTATTGAACTTTAGTATTATTTTGCATGGAAGCATATATGCTTGTAGTCTTGTACTGATTTACTACTTCGGCAATCAGAAAGGTCAAAGATTTGTAATGAACCTTAAGATTGATCCAAGCATACGGCAATCCAGTAGGTGTCTCAAATGCTGGTAGAAACCGACTGCCTAAATTTTCAGCAAGATGTAGTAATTGGTCCTGATATAGTCCATCTTTAAGCTGACTGCTGTAGTCCTTTGCAAGAATATGAGCAGAAATGAGCCCCCCAAGAAGTCTTATGTTACACTGCTTAAGACAAAATAAACCATGAAAAAAGAAAAAGCGTGAGAAAATGAGTGTTGCTTAAAATCTTGAGGACAACATGTCGTTGTTCTGAGGTAAATGATAAAAATAAAATGGAATTACCTCAAAAAGATTAATCCGAGCATCAACATCAAATGTTAGGTTCTCTGAAAGCAAGGTAACTCCTCTCTCAAATTCTGTGAGGTTACCTAAGACAACAAGACTGCATGATCCAAAACAGAGAGGCATTACCTATCGATCTTGTGAATACACATGTTTTGTTTGAAGGAACAATATGATCATTCATATTCTGATCAGTAAAAGAGTACAAATCATAAAGTACCAAGAAACATTACAACTTCATAAAGTGTACCTTGATAATGACTCAACTAATGTCAGTGCTGATCCATTATAATCCTGTGGCAAGTGTTCAAGCTACAAGAAGGAACAAAGAGGTGATGTTATGCCATGGTATCTTTAAGCTTGTATAATGTCAATTGAAAACTGTAAAGTTGTCGATACATTAATACATTTAGGTTGCCAAGCTCACTAAGGGAGTCAGTGAAACTTTTAGTAAGAGGCTTCAATTCATCATGCTGAAAATGTATCAAGACACAAAACATTAGATTGTACTATTCCATGAGAAAATGAACGAAACTTTGTTCACGAATTCTTAAGATAGCTGATGAACATACAGGGAATGCATAAGCCATGTAGTTGTCATAAGCATGGTAAAACCTGAAAAGAATGGAAATGCATTAGTACTAGAACACAAACATTTCGAAAGGCCAACAAAACTAGAAATACAAGTAATAGGTCAAGTGCTCTAAATAGCGGTCACTAGTTGCTCTAAATAGCGTTCACTAGTTGGTGGTTAGTGACCACCCCACCTTGGGTTAGCAGCCTTGACAGTGCGGGCAACACACAGGTTAGTGACCTTGATATGGGGCTATCTCAGTATCTTGAATGCTTTATCGGGTATTCGGGTGCATATGAGGCTCTAGAGGCCTTGATTTAGAACATTGAATACACTGTGTACATTATAATATTGATATTATGGGAAGCGAAATATTTTTGTCAGAAGATCAAACCAGCCACTCTTTATCTTGGAAATGTAAAACTGAAATGGATGCCAAGCTTTCACGCACTTCTTTACAGAGCTTATGCAGTGATTCATTGATAACATAGTTCAGGTCAGGAAACGCCAAGCCTAATTCATTTCATAAGGTAGAACATAACGACAAATATCCACGTTTACCAACTCCACAAACATTCTCAGATTCTACCGAGTATTAACCACTTGGGCATAATCATTTTGCTGCGATGTCTACCATCAAATATGTCAGCAGTCAGTTCTCGATATAGCATCAGTCCAACAGCAGACTTGTGCTTTTGTTACAGACGTGAGCTCGAAATGTGGGCATTCGTCAGAACAAATTGAACAAAGCTTGCATCTTTTCAACTCAAATTACGAGGACTCTTTATCTTAGAACTCGCGAACCTGTGGAGTCAGAGCTTAAAGAGAGCTAATATCTTCTTGTTCTCCGTATCACACAGACATCACCGCGACATACCCACAGCAAAATCGAATCTTTCAACAGCTCGAACTAAACCCCAACAGAAAGAAAGATTGCAGAAGGAAAAGAAAGAAGCAACAGAGCTCATGACAGTCGAGTACTCACATATCCAGGACCTTGGTCCTCATGTACAGCCTCCTCGCGCGCCCATACCCATCGCCACTGATGGCGGCGGCGGCAGCGCCCCCGGCTAGAGCCGCGAGGAGAAGCGCGACGGCGACGTGCCGCGCCCGCGCGGGGCGGCGCGACCGAGGAGATCGCATGGGGGCCGGTGCGGTGGGGCGGGACGATGGGGATCGGGTCCGTGCGTGTCCGATCGAGAGTGGATAGTTCGTTGCGTGTGGGATTTTGGTAGAGGGCTTCGGGCAAGAGCCCAAGACCATGCGCACCTAAGCACGTGCTTGGTTCTTGGGTTCAAGGGGATGGGATAGGTCTATCCCTAAAAATCACCTGTTTGGTTCTGAGGTCGCTGGGATGGACTGGGACGGGGGCCGCGTCAGTCCAGGGAAAAAGGGGGACAGCGCTAGCCCCAGGAATCGCTGGGACGGGGTCCGTCCCTCATCCCCCGACGCGTCACGTGCGGTGCGCGTGGGAAAAGCGACGCGTGCGGTCACCCCTCAGCGGCTCCACCCTCCCGTCACAACGCCCTCCCGGTCATTCTCCTCCTCCCCGTCTGAGAAATCGCCCGTCCCCTTCTCGATCTCCGGCCAGCGGTGGGCCTCCGCGCCCGCAGAGAACCAGCGGCGGCCGCTCGTCTCAAGGGAAAGGCAGGCGGCGGCGCATCACCGGCTGGGACGAGTAACCACACACAGCTCCTCCTCCATCCCGTCGCTCGTCACCTTCTTTCTCTCCGAGTGCGCGCGCCGCCGCTAGTTCTTGGGAGCGCCGCCGCATCAGGTGATTTTCTGCCTTCTTGGGTTTGGATTTGTGCGATTGAGGTTTCTTTTCTTCGGTTTTGGATCCAGGGATTCTTGCGGCCGCGGGTTTGGCTTGATCCGTACGTGATCTTCCACACCGGCGACGGGCGAGGGAGAGGTGGTTTTGGTTGGATCTGGGAGGGGAGAGTTCAGTCAGTGAGGCGAGAACTCGGCCGCTCGTCTGAAGGGAAAGCCAGGCGGCGGCGCATCACCGGCTGGGGCCTCAACCTCGGCACTCTCCCTCAACGTCAAGGACAAGCCAGGCCGGCGAGATCTCGGCTTCCTTGCAAGGTATGGAAACCCTAGACATGCCCTCTCTCTTCTTTCTCGCGGCGCTCAAGGTCCTCCCGTCCCCTTCTCTTCTTTGTGCAGTAGTTTGAGATGATTGAGATTGAGATTGAGATGATTTTGTGCAGTGGATAATATGCAATATTGAGATGATGTATCTGATCTTCCAGACAATTTGTGCAGTAAATAATATTGAAATTGAGATGATTTTGTGCAGTAGATAATATGATTGTGTGGCTTGAATTCGATATGCAGCTTGATAATATGATTGTGTGGCTTGATAATATGATTTTGTTTTGTGCAGTAGATAATATGATTGTGCAGTAGATAATATGTGTGGCTTGAATTCGATATGCAGCTTGATAATATGATTGTGTGGCTTGATAATATGAGTTCCATCTTCATTGCATACTCAAGTGGGTCAATTCTCAAACATCCACCCCCCTTTGCCCCATGTGCCGTAGAGAATGGCAGTTCAAGGGCTAAGGGTATCTCAAGCACCAAGTGTCTTTCATGTCTCGTAGAAAACTAGAATGTGATGTTTTACTGGAGGTCGCAAATGAAATGAGAAGTTTAAAAGATTTGAGCTGCCTGAGCTTATGACAAATTCTCTTGTTCATGTATTGTTTACCATTAGAAGGATTCCTAAGTGCCAACCACAGATGGTCAGTTGTTTGAATTTTGCTCTTGTGGAGTAGTTTAGATATAACAACTAGCAGGTAATAGTATATAGCTCGATTTGCTCTTATCTCTGTACTGTACAATGTACATCCTCTATTTTTAGTTTTTAACTTTGTGCTGCCCACAAATGCATTTTGGTTACTACATATTAAAAGCAAACTCTCAGCATGTTCTTGTATTAATTGAGTTGTAGAAATTTCCTTCTTAGTTGGCAAAGAAAAAGAAAATGCACATGTACTGAATTCAAATTATTAGCGAGATAATATGATTGTGCAGAGATAATATGATTGTGTGGTTTGAATTGATATGCGACTTGATTGTGCAGATTGACAATATGCGACATGATTAGTCCTTTCCGGATGATGTTTTTTGTTTGCATCATGTATTGTAGATGGACAAAAGAGAAAGCTTTTAATTTTTGCTGCTGCTGGATATATGGTTTTGGCAATGATGGCTATGATTATTGAGTCTAGAAAACGTAAACGGGATGCAAGGAGAGTAGGAATAACATATGGACCTATGGATGAAAGGGACAGGATGAGACTTGAGTACCTTGACAACAAAATTTGGAAAGACGATACAACTTGTGTGAACATGCTAAGACTTAATAGAGCAAAGTTCTTTCAGTTTTGTAACCTTTTTAGGAACCGTGGTTTGCTTGAAGATACCATCCATATGTGTGTTGAACAACAAGTGGCTATGTTTCTAAATACAGTGGGGCATAACCTTAGGAATAGATTAGTTGGAACTAATTTTGATAGATCCAGAGAAACGGTTAGCCGTTATTTTAACAAAATACTTCATGCCATTGGTGAGCTACGAGGGGAACTAATTAGGCCTCCTTCATTGGACACTCCAAGCAAAATAGCAGGGGAACCCAAGGTGGGATCCTTACTTTAAGGTGAGGCTCATCCCTACTTCCTTGTAGTTTCGTAGTAATATAATCTTATCGACCCTAATCTTTTATGATTTTATTGAACACATAATAGGATTGTATTGGAGCTATTGATGGCACACATGTAAGAGCCTCTGTTCCTAAGGAAATGGAACACTCCTTTCGTGGTAGGAAGACCTATGCGACTCAAAATGTAATGGCCGTTGTAGATTTTGATCTCCGGTTCACCTATGTCTTGGCTGGTTGGGAGGGGATGGCACATGATGCTCTAGTTTTAAGAGATGCTCTAGAGCGTGAGAATGGCCTTCGAGTGCCACAAGGTAATAGATTAATACTACCTCAATTGTCCATAAAAATGTTGAAATGTAGAAACATGATCAACTTGTTTACCATATGTTAGGGAAATTCTACCTAGTTGATGCTGGATATGGAGCCAAGCCGGGATTTTTACCCCCTTTTCGTGGTGTACGGTACCACTTGAATGAATGGGGGAATAATCCAGTGCAAAATCAGCAGGAGTTGTTCAATCTTAGACATTCATCTCTTCGTGTCACAATAGAGCGTGCATTTGGGTCACTTAAAAGGAGATTCAAAATTCTTGATGATGCCACTCCATTCTTCCCTTTCCGAACTCAAGTAGACATTGTTATTGCATGTTGCATCGTACACAATTGGGTCATACAAGACAGGATCGATGACTTTATTATTACTGATTCTAATTGGCCACACTATAGTCATTTACAACGTATACTGGTCAAGCAAGTGAGCATGCAGCTATGGTCAATTTTAGGCAACAAATTGCAGACCAGATGTGGGCAGACCGTCAAAACAACAATGTTAACTGATTTGTATTTGTTTTATTTGAGTTGTAAGGACCTATTTGTTTTATTCGAGTTGTAAGGACCTATTTGTTTTATTTGAGTTGTAATGACCTATTTGTTTTATTTGAGTTGTATGCACCTATTGCTTGTAATTCATCATGAATTTGAGGTGTATGAACATCTTTCTTGAAGTTAATATTATTCCAGGCTTTCTTAATTGTTTGTGTATTTTCTATGTTGGCATGGTAGACAATGGATGAACATGTTGAAGGACTTGGAGGCACTAATGGCCATGCTACATGGACATCGGCTCAGTCAGCTTTCATGCTGAGTCACCTTGCTAATGTGGTGGCTGGTGGTGCTAAGACATCAAAGGGCTTCAAGAAAGTCCATCTCAATGCATGTGCTAGGGCTCTCAACGAAAAGTTCAGCACTATGCGCACTGGTGAGCAAATCAAGAACCATTTGAAAACCTGGTCAAGGAAGTTTGCAAAGATAAATAGACTTAGGAAGCTGAGTGCTGCTGGCTGGGATGAAGATAACTTCATTATCACACTTGATGCTGAGCACTACAATAACCATGTGCAGGTATACTTCAATACTTTGTTCCTGCACATAATTGGGGCTTGCTGAATTTTTTTTTTCATTTGCTAGGATCACAAGGCGTGATCTTTGAGTATCTGAACAAGCCTTTAGACCACTATGGTGAGATGCAAACAATATTTGGCAACAAAGATGGCTACAAGAAACTTTGCCAAGGACTCAAGTGCAGCTCTAGGTACTGAAGATGGAGGAACTGAAACTGATGATGTTCCTGCACATGATGTGAGTGATGGGAGTACTATTCCGGATAATTATGGGGCAACATCTTCTGCAAGCAAGACCATCAAGAGGGCCAGGATAGCTGAGATTGAAGACGATGGGCTGATTAGTGCTTTCAAAAGTGTAGGTGAGAACATTGCCAATGCTATAAAGATGGCCGCTAAACCTGAAAATGAATTGCCTGCAGACTTATTTGACCAATTGAAAAGCCTTCCTGGGTTTGATAAGACCCACATATCTTTCTACTTTGCTTATTGGGTGGCTAACCCTCACATTGGTAAGGCTTTCTACCTCCCGCCATTCGAGCACAAGCTAGACTGGGTTGCAATGTTTATTAGTGAGAGGTTTCCAGGACAGTGAAGGTGATTTGGAGGAGTAGGACATTTCTTTTGGTGGAACCACATATAACTATACACTGTGGTGTAATATTAGGAATGTTATAACTTATGTACTGTGTAATGTCACAAGCCTTGAACTTGCTATATTGTGTGGCTTGAATTCGATGTATTATGTACGCCTTGGAGTAGGACGTTTCTTTTGGTGGAACCACATATAACTATGCACTGTGGTGTAATATTACGAATGCTATAACTTATGTACTGTGTAATGTCACAAGTCTTGAACTTGCTATATTGTGTGGCTTGAATTCGATGTATTATGTACGCCTTGGAGATAAGCCAAAAAAATGTTTGATTATGCAAAAAGGTTCATTTATTCGACATAATTTGATTATGCAAAAAAAAAAAACATCGGAGATGAGCTTCATTCATTCTAGCAAATGTTTGCTTCATGTGACAAAAGATTAGTAGCACGAGAGTAACCTTACTGAAGGTCACCACATCCTCTCGTCCTATCCCCATCCCTCTATCCAAACAGGTGACTGGGATCATTCCATCCCCTTTTATCCCCTCAACCAAACAGAAAACAGTATCGATCCCATCCCACCAACCAAACAAGAACTGGGTTGGTTCCATCCTAGAAATCAGGAATGGGTCCATCCCATCCCACCACGTCTCCAAACCAAACACACGCTCCACTAGCCATTTTTCTTCCTAAATTTAGTCTTTAAACATTTATTTTTATAAATTTAATTTTTATATAGATCTATTAAACTTGATAGATCTAGTGATATTTGTACCAACAATTCCCCAAAAATAGCTCCAGCGACATTTGTACTAAGAATTCCCCACAACGAGCTTGGACTGTTTGGCACTTTCCTTGCAAAAAAGGGGTCAAAATTGCAAAACCAATCAAGTACGTCGGGTGTGATTTTCTCAGTGCAATTTTTGTTTGCTCTTTCAGCCCCACTAGAAACACAATTGTTTGAAGATTCCCATGCCATCGATTTCGTACAAATTATGATCATGTGATCAACCTAATTCTTTGGCGTGGCAAGTTGATCTTCCAGCGTGGCACCATGAGCTTCATGCTAGGCATGGAGTCATGGACGTATTTCGAGGTGGGTTTTTGTTATTTTCCCCCAAAAAAAGTAAGTATGCATGTTTTGTGCACCTCCTATGTTGTTGCTCTGCAATAGGAATAGGATATCGTAATAGTGTAAGTACGCATGTTTTATGCACCTCCGAGATCCATCATAGACCTTAATGCACTAAGGACGCGTTTGGTTGGCGGATGAGCTGATGCAGGCTGCATGCGTGTGGCCAGGCTCCGCGTTCCTCCTCAGCCTGACTCTAGTTGTTTTTTTGTATCCGCTCGTGCAGGCTCTCTCCTCTCCGCAGCCAACCAAACACTATCTCCTTGCATACGCGGGTGCGAGCCACCCTGCATGCAGGCAACCAAACGCGTCCTAAATGTTTACATATGCTTTGCCTCTTTGGATTTTAAAGCAACGCGTGTATTCTATGTTTAGGAAGTTACTAGTCCACACTGTACCGTTTAAATGCATTTCTAGAAGTACAGGTAATCTCTACCCCTAAAATTCACCAGTTCAGTTCTTTCCTACGACTACCCCAAAATGTGCCCCCTGCAGTCATGAGTTTTCCTGCGTCCACACCAATTCGTGTCCCCAGGAAAACCAACCAGTGAAATCAACGATCAAGGATCAATTCCCACCTTTCTCTCTCCTTACCCACTCATATCCAACGATCCAAATCCAAATTCAAAGGCTACGCCCACCTCCCCGCGGATTATGCACATCTGATTTCCCAATCCCGCAAATAGATCCCTTAGACCCTTACTGCCTCTCCTCCTGATTTCCCAATCCCGCCGCCCATCCCACCCCGCCGCCTCGCATTCGGCGCCGCGCCTCCTCGCTCGCCTCCACGCCCGGCGTCTCCGCTCTCCACGCCTCGGCTCACCTCCACGCCGGCGCCTCACTCGCCGCCACCTCCACTCGCCGTCTCTTCGCCCGCCTCCTCACCCGTCGCGCCGCCCATCGCCTCCGTCCGTCCCTCCGGTCGCCGCCTCGCCGCCGGCCCCGCCTCCTCCTCCCATCTCGAAGCAAGATCCGAAGGCGGCCATGGCGCGCTCGCCTCCTCACCGTCCCCGTCCTCCTCCTCTGCCTCTCCATCCTTCTCCTCGACCCTCCTCCCGCCCCTCCTCTCTCCTGCACTCTCCAACTCCGACCGCCGCCTCGGTGTCTTCCTCTCCGACCGCGCAAGGGCGCCGTCTCCTCCTCCTTCCCACCCCACCCCGCATCGCCTCCTCCTCCCCGCCCGCCAGTGCGGTAAGGGGGATTTTATTTTTGTTGATTTTGATGGGTTTATTTTTTAATTGAAATGAGTAAGGTGTTGATCCGGTTACGGTTGTTCGGCGTCTGCGGCGAGGCGTCAAGCCGCAGCATCTGGCCGCGTCGGGCGAGCCGTGGGAAGGTGGCGGCCGCGGGTGGATGCTCCTCCTAGCGCCTCTGCTCCGAGTAGGTATCCTTTCTTTTCATGCTTTGATCCACGACTCCTTTCCGTGGTCGAAATCTTGAGCTGTTCTAGCGAATTAATTCCTAATAACAACATGTTGTGTACAGAATCAGCTCTGCTTCTCTAAAATTAGGAATAGCAAGCCCGGCCAGTAGACTGTACTTAATTCCAAGGTGGTCCATAAAGCTGTTAATTGAGGGTTACGCCAATTGTCGAAGAACTAAAAAGAGCTAAAAACAAGGGGTGAAAAGCACCCATAGTAACTAAGAAGGCCCCAAATGTCAACCCATTTGCCATACTGTAATTTTGTTTGTTGGGTGCGAGGCTGAGCCCGATGGTCCATATTAAAAGTGCATGTAAATGGGTTAATTTAGAAAATTTACCATCTGGTTTTTGCTATGGGGCTTGATGAACACATTCTTTAAGGTCAGTTTCATCAGTACATTTGGTATAACACAATTGTATGTTCTCACAAACAAAAATAACATAAGGAAATATATTTGTATATGTGATTTTTATGTGTAGTATCGCTGAAAATCAAATCAAAGAGGCAGTTACATCTAAAGTTGAATGAAACGTTTGTATATGCATTTTTTCTTTAATACATATAACATTGTTGGCTAAGTGTCAGGCCATGTTTATGTCAATCTTTGTCCTCACATGGATCTGCGTTTCCTTAGTAAAAGTTCTACTATGACTACTATGCCTTGATAGTGTCCTTCCCGGTAGTCCCACATTAGTTTGTTCCGGAGGTTTTGCCATCACAAGCGTGAGTTAGCAATATTTCAACAAATTTCTGTGGGAAAACAATAGGCCAGCATACAAATGTGTAGATGTCCAGATTATTGCTTCAAAATTAAGCGTCTGACTGGTTGGTGCTATGTCAATGCAAAATTGACTAGCAACTTACATTGCAAGACTCACGTTCCAACTTTAAAATTGCTGCGAACTAACTTTGTTTATTGAGATCACTTCTAATTGTATTCCTTATATAGGGCAAATCCATCTTCAGATGTCAGCAAGAGCATGTGTGTTCTCGATCTTTCTTCATTGAAGGATAAATCATCCAAACCTCCACGGAGGCACTCACTGCAAACCAAGCCAGGTGCTAGCCCGAGACCAACTCCTACTGGAACTATCACTCCGGTGTCAGGCATTCGGTCAAGGAGGTCGGGCAGCCTGGGGAAGTGTGATACTCCGACATCAGAAGTGTCCATGTCTAAAGCAAGGCGCAAGTTCAGTACACTTTCCTCAATCTCATATTGGATGACACAGATCAGCTTGCGAGGTCGCTTCAAGCACTCTGTCTCTCTGGGCTTCTTCAAGCTTAACCTTGAATCAGAATGTGAGGTGGGCATCAATTGATCATTTGTCATTTCTGATCAGTTCAGTTTCTTTCATTGATCGTATTATTGTGATGTCTGCTTTTTTTCCACAGCCTGTGGATCGGATGAGAGAAGAACTCAAGGCTTATGTAGTCCGGCATGGCCTTGCAACAGAATTGGAGGAACCAGTGAAGGACACTCTTCAGGTTTATGACATTGTGGAAGATTTTGAGAAGCTGAAGATCTCTGTAGACTCCTCACAGCAACCAAAAAAGTCTGACAAGTCTGACAAGGACCTTCGCCAGCCTCGTCTCCGCGCTCCTCTACGAGAAGAGGTAAGGATTTCACTAGCGCAAAACGAGTTGAATTGTGTAGTATACGAAGTAGACTACAGTAAGTGGGGTGATGCGTGTATATAAATTTAAACGCTAATCGAGATCTAGAATTGTCCAAAAAGATGCAAAATTTGGATATGTTAACTGTTTAGTGTTATACAGGGCATAACAAGGTATTTATACGATGTTGCGTAAGAGCTTCATTATACAAAGGTAGAGTTCTTGGAGGCGACAAACTACTCGACTCGATGTGTAGATATATGCGGTGTTTTTGGAGCAGATGGAAAAAAGCATTATGACCATACAAATTATAGTTAAACATTTTCCACAATACCGGTTATTAAATTTCATGTTTGTCTTGTATCGAGCTTGCATGATCGCTAAAATACCAAGCAAACATACTAATGCTATGTATTTGGAACTCAGATCAGTGACATCATTGTTTTGATTGTAGGTCCAGTTGGTTTAAAGGGTGGTGAACCGGACGAAAATCATGTCAAGTGGCCGTGTTTTGATTAAAACGGCCGCTGCGAAGATGACCGAATTAGTTATTCTAAATTTAATTCTCGCACCATTGCTTTTTCAGAGTGCCCGTATTAGGCCTTGTTTTGGCAAAGTTGTACTTGAATCCTAATTCACAATCAAAAAATATCGAGAGAAGACGAAATTTTATCTTGTTTTGTATTTTACCGTAGCGTTAGTACGGGCACACTACTAGTACCCCTTAGTTTTGCAGTTTAAGCAGCTTTAGCTTGCAGCTAATTAAAACTTTTCCCACAGAAAATGGAACAGTTTGTCAAAACTGGGTAAAGATATGACAATTAGCTTTTGAGTAACTAGCATGCACCCGTAGTTTCTCCCTGCCATGGCACGAGTAATAAAAACAGAGGACTATAGAGACCCAACTGAAAGTCTCCCTAGATATTTGCTCTGCTGCCTCCGCATGCAAAAACGCCCAAATAAAATAGCACTAACAGAGTCTGCAGACACCGGAAGCTTGTGGAGATAACGATAACATCGAATGGCAACAAACAGAATGGATAGTGCCTCATTAAATTTTTTTCTAAATATTTCTAAACTCTTCATTTCAATAACTACAGAGTTATGAAGGTCAAAATTAAAAGCCTAAACCAAAGCAACAACATCAAAAGCTAAGGAGAGGAAGACTTCATCTTCAAAGTGATATGACCGGGTTCTGAGGTGCGGTCTAACCAAAGGCTACACGGCGGTTTGATCGGCGGCAAGAGAGCCTTCTGACCAGTGAGTGGTACGGTCAGGCCTAGGTGTGATATGGCTACTCTCCTGTTCTCAGAATAGAAATATAACACCCGCCCATTCTCTGGGCCTAGAGTGCTACCACCACTGCATAATAATACCACTTCTAGACATCTGCTAAACAATTTAAGCAAACTCTACCTTGATCATGAAGTAACAACCACTTACACCATATCATTATTAAGCAACTTTTCTAACTTACTAGTGAAATTAAACATACTACCAAAAGCTAGATATGTGAAGTGCTGCAAGAACGTGAAGTCATTCATATGCTACACCCGCCCGTGCAAGATGTCCTCAAAAGTTATCTAAAAATAAAACAACAAAGCAAGGGTGAGTCCAAAGATTCAACAAGTACACAATAGAACGATAAACACGACCAAACATGTAAGCAAATCAACCATCCATATCATACTCCGCTTGCATTGCCATGCTCACATCATCATTCTCATGTTTCCACATTAATCATAACATGCTCCATATGCATTGTCATATTCAACATTGCCAAATCATCAATGCAATGCAATCCTGCTCTACATGCACATTTGCTCATCTCATTGCAAATACCGGTATCGCCGAGTGAACACCCGTCGATGTTCACCCATCATCTGGGCCCGCCCATCTCGGCACGGGGACCCCTCCACTCCCGTGGAGGCCTACCGAAGTAGGTCTTACTCAAGAGCACTCCGGATTAGTCCGCTAGCTTTACTCGAAGCTAGAGACTTTCTCACCGCCCTCACTCTTGAGTGCACATAATGCAAATGCATATGCCATTGTCATTACCATGGTCATCCATAAATAAACATCATATCATGTAATCATCGCATTCCCACATAAGCATTAGCACATCATGTAAACATCACATATTCATAATCCCTACGATCTACCGCACAACCATGCACTTGCCTGTTAACCAAACGGAGCGGAGCGACGTGCGGACGGCGTCGACTCGGGACCTCCACCTGGTCAAGAAAATAATCCGATTTAACGCATCTCAACGAACCAGAAATTAAATGGGCGACGACGGTACTATATGCATAAACTGGTTCGGGCGTAACACGCGCGGGTTTTCAGGGGTTTACCGCGCGACACCAAACCCCCTTTTCTCTCTCTCTCTCTCTCTTTCTCCTCTTTTCTTTTCTTCTTCTTCTCTTTTTTTCTTCTCTTTCTTTCCTTTCTGTCTCTCCCTCCTCCCTACCCAGCCAGTTGAGGTCGGCCTCCCCAATTTTTCCTCTCCTGGCTCCCCCTCTCTCTCCCTTATCCTCACCTCTCTCTCTCTCTCTCTCTCTCTTCACTCGGCCAAACGGCCTGCTCCTCCCGCCGGCCTCCGCCTCCTCTATCCCCTCGTCGCGACCGTGGGCCGCCCGCCTTCCCGCCTCCTCGGCTCCCTCCGCCTTCACTCTCCCACTGAGCCGCGCGGCGGTGCGCGCCACGCTGGAGGCTCACCGGCTGCGACTCGCGCGGCCCGGCCCTCTCTCTCGCGACCTCTCTCTCTCTCTGCCGTCCCGCCTCCGGCTTCCCCTCTCCCTCTCTCTCTTGCGCGAGCACCCTCCGGCAGCACGATGGCGCGGCGCGGTCCATGGAGCAGGAGCGTGCCGCCGGCGGTTCTAGCTAGCCGGCCGGCGATCCGCCGGCGCCCCTACCTGTGGCGGCCTCCTCGGTCTCCTCGTCCTCGCCGGATCCGCCAACCCGGCGGAACCGCCACCTCTTCGTGCTCCTCCTCTCTCCAATCTCTTTGCCTCGGTCACTCTCCCTCCCTCTCAGTAGCTACCGGTTGGCTCGACTTAAGAAGGAGCTCGGGTGTTTACTTCCGCAGGGTGCAGGGCACAGGTGGCATGCATGCACGCTTAGGGCAAACATGCGGCTGCCACATCTCCCTGGCAGAGGAAAGGTAGGTGAGGTATTACAAGAAAATCAATCTAAATTTAAACCATTTTTGGTGCAACTATAAAAATTCATAGCCAAATGAGATAAAACTTTCCACATACCTTATTGGTGTCACAGAAACCTATTCCATTTAATGATCATTTAAATCATTGCGAAAGTTTAGACCTTTCTCAAGAATAAGCAAAATTGTACTAAAATTGGGCAAAAACCAAAAGCTCGAGATATGACTTGCTCGTGGGTAGAGGATGGTCAAGATGGCTCTAGATATATTTCCATATGTCACAGCAAATAAAAACTCTCAAAACTTCGAAGGAAAAATTGTGAAATAAAAAACTCTCAGATTAGGCCAAAACTAAGCAGAACTGGGCAACTTTGAAATCCTTTAAGACATAGTGCCTAGATGGATGTGATATGATTTTCATGAGTCATCTCCATCATTTATATGCCCTCGGCACAAAGTAAGATCAAAAAGAGGAGAGATAGGATCAAAACCAACAAGAACAGAGCAAATTAATAAAACAAGGAGACACCATGATTGTTGAGCACAATTGATATATTACGACTTGATGATAATAGTTTTACAGCTACTTCACCTGGAGGGCAAGAGAACACACCATAACACTCACTCTTCTAATTATAACCCTAGAACACAAGGTTGGAATGAAAGATAGTTGGATGGTTGACTTACAAGTCTCTATTTCAACCTGTTAAATAGATGAGCCAACCATCACATATCTAATCCTAATAGATACTATTCACTAGCATATTTGGAGAAACCTACTAACCCCACACAGCATGGGTTTTACTTAAACACTTAAATTATGCAAGTTTTTTAAAGCACATAATCTCGAATCTGCTGAGTCTTTAGTTTTTGATCCATTTGATCTTCTCATCATCTCTTTGACCCAAACCGCTTTCCCAAGTGCCGCGGTTTTGACCCAACACAGTTTCCGGTGTTTAGCAAATTACCTAAATACTCTCGCCTTGACTTGGTCTTTATCTTCCAATGCAAGCAATCATCGTACTCGCAACGTGTAGGTGCAACAATTGCTTGCCACATATCGGTAAGTCTCTCCCGTTTTGGTTACATCGAACCACGTATCACTTAGACTGATCAAACTACTTGGTGCAACCCATCATTCGAACATTTCTTTCAACATTTTTCGTTTATCTCGTGCCATATTTAAGCTCAACCATCTTGTTCGGTATCCTTAACCGTTCTGGACCTCGGCTCCTTCATGAGCGTAGCCCTGATTCTCATCATTGACCATGGTTGACTCTAAAGCTTCTTGTACATCTAAAGAAAAAGAAATCGTTTCCGAACACAAGTTCTTCACAACTTGATCCATGTTAACTAAAACATGCATTATGTAACATTAATGCACTGACCAAACTAAATTCAAATAAACCCATAACCAATTTCCCAAAAATCAATTTTTCAGGGCTGATCTGGTCGCCAACCAGAGGCTGATCAGATTGGTTGAAGACAGTGCAAAACAACCCACTTTGAAAAATGGCAACTGGCTACTAAACGGTAGTCATATCAGCAGATGGTTTGACCACCATGGTCATACTGCTCGCGTGCGGTCTAACTGGTAACACACCGGTGGTTTGACCGGCAATAAGTGACATCATGCAACATTAGTGTATTGACCAAACAAAATTCAAATTAACTCATGACCAATTTCATAAAACCACAAAATCAATTTTTCAGGACCGGTCTGACCGCTAACCATAAGCTGGTCAGACTGATTGAAAACAATGCAAAACAACCCGTTTTGAAAAATTGCAACCAGCTACTAAACTGCAGTCATACCAGCCAGTGGTATGACCGCCGCGATCATGCCACTCAGTGCAGTCTGACTGGCAATACACCGATGGTTAGACCGGCGGTTAGCTAGCGATCAGACTGGTTTGTCTGATAAGAAACCTGACAAAATACAAACTAGCATGGTTCATGAATATTTTTAGAGTTGGTAGAAAAGCAGGCCGAGCTAGTTAGTCCTGCCAAGATTAGTATGATTCATGAATATTTTTAGAGGTTAATTAACTTCCATGCTTGCATGACCTCGTGCATGCTTGCGACCTTGGCTGTACTACATAACAAAAGTAAGTAAAGAACTAGTTGAAGCTTATGTACAAATTCGAGAAGCTCATTTCCGGTTGTGCTTATCGACCCGGCCGGCGGCGGTCGCGGACCGCCGTGCGTGCGTACGTACGGTGATTGCGCACGGCCTTGCACCTGCCACCTACATAGGAACACGATAATATGCTTATATCATATATGCAATGGAAGAGCCTAAACGATGCTAGTTAACGAACCATACTTTGGGTACTAGAATTAATATGCAGTTGTTAATTCCGGTTGATACGGAGACAAAAATGCTATTGAAAATACTACTAGGTACAAAGCACTATGAACTACATGTGGACAAAGAGTATACAAATTAGAACCAAATATATAGGCCCGCTCAAAACGGCTCAGACGTCTGACTTCTGACTTATTTTTCACTATTTAACAATTTTATCTTTTTCTGGTTTTTTTACCTTTTTAGGCTTTTTTATCGGTTCTTTTTTCCCGTATTCGTTTGTACTGTCCATGATGGACTAACATATTTTTTTCTATTTTTAAATTTTTTAAATTTAATTACGCCAAATAAATCACCATCAACTACAGTACAATTTCAGTCAGTTACAGTACTTTTCAGCTATAAACCACTTAAAAACCATTTTGAGCCCCCTAAGTCCTGAATGTCGCCGGCACGTTTTGATGTGCACCGAGAGCGGAGCTGTAGTATTCGGCGACGACGGTCAGGTAAGGACGTGGATGAATGTACGCGGCAAGGATGAAAAGTAATTCAGTAGTCCCAACTACCATATCTGCATGCATAAATATTAAGTAGAAAGACAACAAGAGTTTGCATGATTAGTTCCTCCAAGGACAAAATCGACTTGAAGCATTGTTGTGCAGGGGCGGATCCAGGATAAAATCTGAGAGGGGGCACAACAATACACATAGTATGCTGAATTGTTCTCATTCATAATTTTAGCATGAGTGAGGGCCTTTTAGTTAGGCTGAGTGAGGGCACTAGCATTAAATCTTAAGCTATATACCTGGGTTTCTGCGAATTGAGTGACGGCCTGGGCCCTCACTCCCTCTACATTGGATCCGCCCCTGTTGTTGTGTAGACCCCTTACGTATCAAACCTGTTTGGTCCATTGGCGGATCCAACGTAGGGCACGGATGTTCAACTGAACACCCAAAAATTTTTATAAAATATCAGGTATATAATAGGTATATTAGATATATATACTATTAGTTGTAGTAAAACTATATTTTATGTCTGCAAATAAATTAGCCCGCACTCCCCATATTTCGCGCACAGCTCATGTAATACATTAGGCCCATTTTTCTTTCCACCTCAGCCCTCCTCACGCCCAAAGAGGTAAATATATAAATAAAATCCTAACATTTGTTCTATTTCTCATCTTGTGGCTGTCTGTGTGGGAGGCGACTTTGGCCTTCGAGTGGCGAGCGAGCGGAGGTGCAGGCTAGAAACGAATGACGACCAATGGACACGGACGTGGTGCCATGATGTAACGACGATCATGCGTGAGACGACGCGTGGTGCAAGGTGAGTGTGTGGCAGCGCGGGTGAGCAGAGAGGTGTCGAGCAAGCGGGCGTGGCACAACGAACACGGAGGTAGGAGCGGGCGACAGAAGGGAGCAAGACGGTGAGCGGGAGGAACATGACATTAGGAAGTGAGTAGCACCTCCAACTTATTATCATCGTTCTCTCTTCAGATCTAGGTGTGCTCCACCTCACTCCACTTATTTACATTCTTAGTATGTTTTGCTCCATAGAAGGAACATACAATTTCCTCTTAGATGGACAGTTCTTGCTGATGGAGAAATAGCAAAAAAAGAGGCAAAATCAACAAGATATACTACTCTTATTTATCTCTATAATTTGTTGTTTAATTCATATAATTATGCTCGCCTTATGTCGCCCATTTCCTCCTAAAAATCATTAATTTCTGTAATTTTATTATATCTACATACACATATCGTTGTATCGGTGTTTTTTAGGGGGACGGTGCGCTGCGGTATCAACGTATTCGAGTAACTTAGCTCTGAAATTCGAACACCCATCTTAAAAATTCTGGGTCCGCCACTGGTTTGATCCCGGGCCTCCCGGCGAAACAGGCCAAGGGCGAGACGGCAATGTAAATCTGGACGTCGGCAAGGGCAAGCTGTGCGTATCAGACTTACTGGATGAATTGTTTAGTTGCAATATTGGACTATTTTTATCAAAATTTGCCTGGATGTTGATTTATGATACACTATTGTTTTTAATTAATCTATTTTCGGTTTTTGTGCTAGATCATTTTCACAAATGTTTAATCATCTGCAATATACTTTAATTGTTGAGAGGTGCTTCTTAACATGCTCATATATAAGGGTTGAAATGTAATGATATCAGCAAAACAGCCTGTTGTAATCACGGTAGGGGACTGGTATACCCAATCTGACGGTTGATATTTTTTTAAGAGGTACAAAGCGACACACATAACTCACTTACACCCCACACACACGCATGCGCGCATGTCCCGTACACACTCAAAGCTAAGTAGAGGCTCGATAGTCTCGAGACACAGACACCCGCTGTACTACTGAATATGCACACTTGTGCATACCAAATAAACTAGAAGGATATTGTCTCCGTGAACAGCATCAGAAAACACTGTTCACTAAATAATAATCGGGTGAGCACACGTGCCGAACACAGCTCGAACACGAGCAGGTACAATAAGACTTAGTCAGTAGGCTATAGCAAATATAATATCAACAAAATCTTCCGTGGCAGAGAGAGAAAGGAAGATAGAGAAGGAAGCTGGCTACTAAATTACAGCTAGCTATAGCACGCAAAAATATGCATTTCACTCTTTTACACGTGGGGCTAAATAGTTATTGTAATAGCTACCTTATTGTATGAACTAGTTTTTTAAAGACTATAGATAAAATAGATAAATATTATAGCCACTAGTTAATTATACTATTGTACTTACATGAAGAGCGACCACGAGCTCAGCCAACTGAGCTGAGCTCAGTTCTCGAGACGGTTGATATCTGAAACAACGAAACACGGTCAAAGCCAGCATCACACAAGTAGGCACACACAAGTAGGTAGGGGACTCGGACTCGGTGGCGTGAATCTCAGCGATGGATATTGCCAGTGGGTGAAGATTATGACAGCTGTCTTTGTTGAACCTCTGCCAGGGGTTGTTTAATTAAATAGCATTTAGCCTATATGCTTATTTGTCTTATAAATTTATAAGCATATGGCGGCTGTCATTCTTCTGGGCCAGTTCCAGGGCGTGGTAGTATAGTAGATTCATAAGATTTTATTTGCATAAAAGTTCATTAGGGTTTTGAGTTTAAAGTTTTAAAGCAAGTTCTAGTATGCTTCGTAAAAGTTTCATGCAAGATTCTACAAAATGGTTTCAAATAGATTTCAACACATTTCAGAAAGTTTTACGAAAAGTTTCATAAAGGTCTCACAAGGCTTTAGCGAAGTTTCACCAAAAGTTTTCAAAATAGAACAAATTTCAAACACAAATTCAAGTTTTGAGTAGATTTCATCATAATTTTCAAAAAAAATGCAAGGTTTCAACCAAAAGCACACAAATTCTAGGATGCACTTAGGCTCAATAATGACTCCCTTGCTACTCTCCGCACCCGTACTAGTTCATCGCCGCTCTCTTGGGCAAAACATGATGAGCCGCCAGCAACCTACTGCATGCTTTTGCCTGCCACTCACATCCTTGCGCCCCCTCATCCAACCCCTATGCACTCGTACGCAAGGCCACATAGGCGAATTTCATCCCTGGCTTTAAAAATAAGCCAATGGCATGAATCAGCATAATCGTCGCACACAAATCACTTCCGTGAAGATCGAAATCATATATGCAACCCTGCACTTACACCAGCATGGCCCGCGGCCCCATAGAGACAAAAACATCGAGATGACCATTGGCCTAGAAAAACGCCATCGAGGGGCCTCGACCTGGGGCAATGTAGCTACGTTGGCTCCTTCGTGTTGGTTCAACTAGCACCGAGCATTCACGGTGGTCCTAAGTGCCTCAAGTAGAAACCAACGATGCCAAACGGTGGCCCTAAGTGCCTCAAGTAGAAACCAAGGATGCCAAACGCATGTACGCCAGGCATGGAGGTGGATTTCAATCCTATGTTAAAAAATAAGCGAATGGCCCGCATCGACAGATTCACTACATGAATCATCTCCATGAAGGTCGAAATCACATAATGGTCCCCTACACTGACACTAGCATGGCTCGATGCCCCCATGGATACAAAATGCCACGTGCCCACTGGCCCAAAAAATGTCGTTGGCAAACCCTCAACCCAGGTAGACAAAGCTATGCTAGCCCCTTCGTGTTAGTTCGACTGGTACCAAGCATCCTCAATGCCCTCAAGGCTCCTGAATTAGCCAAGCACGATGCCAAACATGCGTACACAGGGCCACAGTTGTGGATTTCACCCCTAACTTAAAAAAAATAAGCCATGATCAATAGAATCACCAGACAAATCACCTTTGTGAAGGCCAAAATCATGTGTGCAACCCCTGCATAAACACCAGAGTGACCCGATAGCCCCGTGAAGACAGAAATACCCCGATGTCCATTGTTCCAAAAAAACACCGTTGGCGGGCCCCAAGCAGGGGCGACATAGTTGCACTTGCCCCTTCATATTGCTTTAATCGGCGTTGAGCGCTTGCATTACCACCTAGGTGCCCAAGCTAGACATGCACGATGCCAAACGCAAGTATGTGGGATCACAAAATTGGATGTCACCTTGGCTCAAAAAATAAGTTGACGGCCTAGACCGGCAGAATCACTACTGGGAAGGTCGAAATTGTGTGCATGGCCTCTTGTAAGGACACATTGTGGCCCGATGGTTCCGTGGAGACAAACACTCCGATGGTCGTTAACCTAATAAATGTCGTCAATGGGCTCTGATCTAAGGTGACGTAGCTACGCTGGTCACTTCGTGCTGATTTGATCGGCGCCAAGTGTCTACGGTGCCCCCTAGGCTCCCGAACTAGACACATGCGATGCCAAACTTAAGCACGCGGAGTGACAAGGTGGATTTCACTCATGTGATTTTTGCAGGTTTGTATAGGATTTGGGGATGAATCTAGGGTATTGAATTTTTATCCAACAGTAACTTATTTTTACCAAAAAAAAAGTGTCAAATATTGTATAGACAAACCCTAGTCTGCCTATTCGGAACTAATTACCATATATCTACGATGATTCACTACTATTTTTTTTTAAACACGTATCACTACTAATCTTGGAGTTGCATGTAATAGTTGCTGAACAGGTCACCACTCTCCACAAAACGCAAATCGAATCGTTTTTCAAGCTTCCAAGCAAAAATCACGACAAGATGACGCAACAATGTGATATACATGTGAGAAAAAAAATAATCAAAAGAAGAAAGAAACGACTACAAACAACACGTTGAAGTCATGTTTTTTTTCCACAGCACACAAATTAAAATACTCGATCGAACAGCAAACTTAACACATGACCCCTGCATAGCTCGTGCGCGAATCGATCTTAACACCGCCATGGACTTAACTAACGAGGGCAGGCGCGCGCGCGTACTCATGCAACGCAATTGGCGAGATTTGTATCGTCGTGCGTATCACACGGCGCGGTCGGCGTAATGCATGCGCTGATGGATGGACGATGGATCACGGGGCATGGGGCCGTGGTTGTAGGCGTCGCAGCGCCGCCTGACCTCGCCGTTGGCGCCGGTCTTGACGCCCTGCAGGCTGAGCTTCTCCATGGCGCGCGCGAAGTCGTCGAAGAAGGCGGTGGCGTTGGCGGCGTAGAGCTGCACGAAGGGCTTGGTGCGCTTGTCCGTCCACAGCTCCTGGTCGGTGCCGAGAAGGCCGAGGCCGCGCTGCAGGTTGAGGAAGTACATGTTGTCGAACTTGCCGGGCGTCATGACATCATTGAACGCCGCGATGGTGGGGTCCTTGAGGTAGTCCTTGCACGCGCCCTGCAGCGCTCTGGCGTACGCCGGGTTCATTCTCGGGTCGTGCGGCTCCACGCGCCCGCCCTTGCCGCGGTAGTTGTACAGCCGGTCCGCGAACTCCTTGCAGTGGGAGAAGCCCAGCGTGTGCGCGCCGGACAGCGCCACCAGCTCCTGGACGGTGAACCCCTTGCCGGCGAACATCTCGATGAGCCGCCCCACGGTGAAGTTGGCGTGCGGGAGCTCGGCGTCGGGGGCGGTGGGCGAGGAGGAGAGCGAGTCCTTGCGCCCCAGCGGCACGGGGTACCTGGGCCCGCCGGTCATGGTCACCAGCACGCGCGAGGCCAACGCGAGGATGTCGGCGCAGGACACCACCCCGGGGCACTCGAGCTCCAGCGCCAGTTTGGAGCGCACCACGGCGTCGAAGGCGTCGCCCGGGAGCGAGTGGTTGATCTCCGCGTCGTGCTCCGACTTGGCGAACGAGTTGGACGCCACCAGCACCGACGCGTCGCACCCGCCCACGAAGCAGTCGTGGAAGAAGACGCGGAGCACCCCCGCCGCCGTCGTCGGGTTCACCATCTGCTTCGCCTGGACCACCTCCGCGATGATCCGCTCCGCCCGCGGGCACGTCACGCTGTAGTACTCCGGCGTCAGCTTCTCCTCTGCCGGCGGCGCCGCGCGCGCCGCGGCGGCGAGGAGGAGGAGGAGGAACAGGCGCATGGTTGATGACTTCGTCGTGGTTGGTCGATCTGCGAGTGGTCTTTGGGTTCCTTCCCTCCTAGCGTTAAGGCGCGGGCGTACGGGTCCAAGAAATGAGAGGAGAGGGGAGGAGGAGGAGTTGGAGCGGCTTTTTTTGGAGCCAGTGGAGGAGAGCAAACGCCGGGGAGGGAGCGGCCGGGAGGGCGCGGCGGAGGAAGAAGACGAGTGGCAGATGGAGCAATGCGCATGCGATGCATTGTGGTTGAAACGTGTCTCAGTGTTCTGGTTCTTACTACCTTTAGGCTTTAGCTTTAGCTGACAGCGTTGTTGTGTTGCTGTTTTCGTTTCCGGCCATTAACGTTACGTTCCTAAAACCATGCATTCAGTGCTCACTCCCGGACCTCGTTGCAACCGTAAATGACTTCTATGTCGAGAATTTTCGTGCTTGTTCTTCAATCTTCATTAAGGTTATGTGATTATTAGCTCGGCACTGAGAATGGGGACGAGGGGGCGTTTTGTTACTTGTTTCCCACGTACAGGTGCTCAATATCTTATGGGATAGACTATTGCACACGCGACTGAAATTTTTTTATCTTTCAGTCACCTAAAGTTGCACTTTGAATCACCTGAAGTTGCACATGTTTTTTTGAGGGGGCTGCAATTTTAGTTGATTGAGAGTGCAATTTCATGTCACCAGAAGTTGCACTCTGAATCATCTAAAGTTGCAGCTGTTTTTTTGGAGGAGGGCTGCAATTTTAGTTCATTAAGAGTGCAATTTCAGGTGACTGAAATATAAAAAAATTTTAGTCGCCTGTGTAATAGTAAAACTGATATCTTATTTAATCGAAGTATACACGCACGTAATGCGAAAGCACGTCGTACATGCATGTGTGTCCTCGATGTACTCTCTAAAAATGACTCACTAACGTGTGAACCCTAGGTCCAGAGCCACCTTGTTAGCTTCACAATGGAAGATTTCACGCTTCTTAAATGAACAAGGAATTTTCTCGAGAAGTCCTAAGCATGTGGTAAAATCCCCATGGACCATGGTACCATTGATGTTCCATCATTTGTTGGAAACAAAGGCCTATTCTTTTGAACTTCACCAATCAAAAAAGAACCATCATTCCATTTTCCTAAATGGGGGCTCGAGGCAATAGTTACTAGGATCAAAGTAGACATCGCCAAAAATTTGAAAGAACGTGGAATTGCATTCTGGCCTAAGTGTACAATAGTACAAGCTAGTAAAAGTTCTTGAAGTAGTATACACACATCATTGACCGTCTAGCTTCGGATTGAATTAAAACAGCCTCAGTAAGCGCCCCCACCCCCAAAAAAAGGCACGTACATTTCTTTACATCATTTCTGAAACTGCCCAGGTTCCTGACTTTTCAAGAAACAAATTGGTACTCCACATCACAAGGAGAAAAAGGAGCAAGGGCGTGCCTTTCCGGAGGTCAAACAGAAATTCCCGCTATTTTCTGGTAGCACTAGGCGGCCAAGCCCATATTCAAAAGTGCTGTGTTTTTTTATTTTTTATTTGGCTAAAATAACACTGTAGCCATTGCTGGATTTTTCTAAGGTATTTAATTTAAAGAAAATGAATAAAAATAAAAACACCATTATATTTTCATAGATAATGCAAAGAATGCAAAAGAAAAAAGAGGAAAAAAGAAAAAACCGCATTAAGAAGTCGACTCGTTCTAAATGGCTTTGACTTCAGAAGCCAGAAGTCAGAAGCTGTTTAAAACGTGGCCTAAGTTGTAGGGAGTACCTAGAAATAACAGCAGAAGGGAAGAAAGGTGAATACCGAATGTGCTATCTTCAAAACAAATAATACAGTTAGACAATACGTTACATTTCTCAGCAGGGTCTTCTCTTGTCCACTTTCAAATGAATGTTGAACCATTTCTTCCTTCGAAGCCGCTCTTTAGGTTTTTTTTCCTTTTTAGGGCCCTCGTCATCACTTGTCGTGCCCTCCATGGACTGACTCTTTGATTTCTTTTCTTTTTTCACAGTTTGGTCATCATCACTTTTGGACCCTTTAGAGGATGTTTTTCCTTTGCTGCTACTGGAACTCCGCTGCAGATTTGGGTTGTTGGTGTAGGATGCGTGAATTGCATTCCTTTCCTTGAGAAGCTCATCGATCTATAAAGAAAACATGATGTCAGAACAAGGTGAGAAGCAGAAATAAGTGTTTCATGAATACACATACCGTTTGCATTTCTTGAGCGTATCTGCTGGTCATCTCAGTGAACTTTGCTAAAACCTGCCAATTTCAGCTCTTAACAATGCTGTGTTTTAAACTTTTATTTTAATATTGGGCATGCCAGTAGAGAACTTGGAAGAGCAAATTATTTGAAAGGTGAGGGCATACCTCCCTATACTCAGACTCAAATTTAGACAGCTCAGATCGTTTTGCAAGTATCTTTGCCTCCACGCATCGCAGCTTCTCCTTTTCAGAAGAGAAGGGTTCAGCACATACAACCTCTATGGTATAGGTTGCGCTTTTGAAGAAATTATCGCCTAAATAGAGCAATTGGTTTTTTCTTAAGACAACGTATGTTTGCCATGGATAAATAAACACTGCAAGCAACAAAAAGAAAGGCGTACCATAGACGGCAAAAAAATGGGTTCCTGCTTTCAGTTCATTAACTTCACATGGTTGAAAACCATCCAATCTTTTAAAGAATGCACTATCAGGATCCTTTGCAGCAGCAGCCTGGAAGTAACGGGAGCATGTAAAGGGGCAACCCACAGATAAACACAAGGAGAGGCAACAAGGCGCTAACTTGTATACTCACCGAATTATTTTGTTCAAAACGATACACAGGAAAGCCAAGAAAGAACATCCCAGCAGAAGTAACTTTCCCTGTCTTTGTGCTATCTTCCTGCAACGGGCTGATAGATGTTAGCTGAGATAATACTCAAAGCCTCAAACACTAGCACAGTAAAATCATAAAATGCATTAACCCAAGTTAGTTCCCAAGATATTATATGCAACTCCCAACTCCACCACAATTAGAAAATGGGACTGATCACACTGCCAGACATTGTTCGGCCAAAGCAGGGGTATTACATTTACCAGCCCACCTACATTTTCACAGGCATGCGCACAAAGAGCCTGGCACCCTCGCCAGCATTGTCAGAATGCAGTAAGTGTCCAGAATTTTCTCTTCCTGCCACATGCCGCTCAGCCCACGTGCCTGTGTAGTTGCAAGAACTGGCTATGGTACCAACAGAAACACTCCAAATATGTCGAAACCGCACTAACTACGTAGGCTACAATACTCGCTTTGCCCAAAATGGTCAATCCAAGTTAGCATGGCTGGAGATGCGGTTCTAGCCTAACTCCGTCGCAAATAGCTTAGCTGTATGGAATAATCCCTTCGCACACTATCAAGCCTCGCTGGGCCATATATTACATTGCACAACAGTAGCCTGTGCTCAAAATCGGGTTCCTTCAGCCAATTAATTGGCCATTTAATTTGCAACAAAGTGATGTGGTAGCAGCTTGGTGCTCTGATGATTTAAACAAGCTTCTAAATGGAGCATACAACCACAAATAGACATTTTTAAGTTTATAACTGTTAAGGTTTAGGCAGTTTATCAGAAACCAGCTTTCCCGGTGAGACTACACAGAAAAAAGTTTAAGCCTTTGCTCAAAAGCGTTGTGGCTTTTGACTGAAATGACACTGTAACGGCTGTTAGCTTTTTCTGAGTTATTCAATTAAAGGAAAATGAATAAAAAATAGGAAAAATGAAAAATACTGTTATATCTCCACGGATAATGCAAAGGAAAAAAGAAAAAAAAAACAACAGAAAGAAACAAAGCCGTGTTAAGAAGGCAATGTGTTCCAAACGTTTTCTTAACTTCTGAAGCCGAAGCTGTTTGGAACGAGGCCTAAGGCTAAGGTTTCTGGGTTCCTATGGGCCATCTTTGGACCTCCAGATGATGCTAAGGACATATCTAACATTTACATGAATTCAGAAAATGAATTCGTACAGGGCTCCATTAGATTATGAAGATTTGAAGCTCACTACTTATGCCAAGATGAGTAAAATTCCAACCACATCATGAGGGGGGAGGCTCAGCCAAGTAATCTATTTTTATTTTTTAGAAAGAACAGTTGCCATTTGCCAAACACATCTACCGGGTAAAAAAAGCAGAGTTTCTGAGTTTCACATGCTCCATGGTTATGATGGTACAATGCACTATCAACTATTAGACTGCTTGCTCAAGATTACAGCAAATTCATGGAATGAAAGGCCACCAACTATGAACACAAGGACAGTTATAATTAAACAGAGTTGTATGCAATAAATCTAGAGTGACATGGGAAAAATGCATCAATGATCTCGAATGTGTTGTCAATTATATGACACACAAACTTTTCAGGAAGAAGCAACAATCAGGAAGATCAAAAGCTGATGGCAAAATATTTTCTTTTCACACTTTGGCATTTCATGCTTTGCAGGTGATAAATAAACATAAATAGAAGAAAGAGACTTTTTGGAACTTATTTCAGCAGGTGATAAATAATCATAAATAGAAGGAGACTTCTTAGAACTTATTTCATTCATACAAACAAAATGATAAGCTGACTAAACATACCTGTAAAGCAAGGCTTAACCCACCATTTTCTTCAGGCTCAAAATAGAGCAACTGAAAGGAAGGAAAAGGCATACCTTAGAAAGATGAACTTGTGCATGGGGAACTTGCTAAACTTAGAGTGCAATTATACAAAACACCAAGTACTTGATTGATTTGAATATCCAATGTCATGACAATATGACATCTCAAGATAAAATGGCTAATCATATGTCCATCATAACAGCAATGTAAGATTGCCATCTTTTCCCATAAAAAATGCAAGTTTTTCAAGAAAGAATGCACATATGACCACCACATTTCTTAATTTTCAGTACACCAAAACCAAAAAGGAACAAATAAATTAGTTGAATTGTGCAACATTACACTAGGAGAAGGTAATGTTTCTCAGCCAAAGTAACATAATGGAGTAGTTAAATGGTCAAAATATCATGAGAGACAGATGCTAATGACAAGTTTGTAACTAACCTTGAATTTACTTTTAGCAGTTGAATGTACTCTACACACTAACCCCATTTTAGCTTCTTTGTCTGTTGTGTCCACAGAATAAAAGTGAGCTGATTGCTTTTCCACCTGCCAACATGTGAAATTTGAAATATTACTCACTGGACAAAAAAAATGCAGAGAAGAAACGATGGGAGGTAGGTACCAACCTTCCTACATACAGATTTGCCCAGCTGAAGCTGAGAAATCTCCACTGATCCATTCAACGCCTCCTCTAAAACTGTTGCTGAAACTGTGGTCTTGATTGGTACTCCTAGCTTGCTACACAAACATAACTATCATTACATAACCAGGCAAATATTATCAAATGAAATAGCTATATCCTTAACAAGCTACCTAAACAGAGCAGCAAACATTGTATTTACAGTGTTGAGACTTGATAGGTCCAGCTCCAGTTCCTGACTATCTGCTTCGATGGCCTGAACGGTAACAAAAGCATTAGAGTCACACAAGAAAAACAAGCAGCTCAAACTATTCAAATCATGCCATAAATCACCTCGAATCCTGAGGAATCATACTGCCGCCTCTTATCTGGATCTGACAGGATGTTGTAAGAGAATGTGGCTTCTTGGAACTTCTCTGAGGCAACAGGGTCGTCTGCATTCTTATCTGGATGGTACCTGCAGGAAAAAATTTACTAGAAAATTATTCAAACCGCTGCATTGCTTCTCCATAAGTACTACTAAACAAGCTAGACAAACTACCAAATTATCCAGACATAAGGCAGGCCAGAGGTTGGGTGTCTGGTCTTCGAATCTAGCACACGATTCAAAAGCTCCTAAAACTGCTTTGTCTGTTGTTGCAAAAAGAGAAAAATTGTTCAAATTGGCTAACTTAAAGGAAAGGACTCATACTAGAGCAAATTCGGCATGAAATGCGCTCTATTTCGCAGAAAGTTTAACAAAATCCTTCCCTCCTGACTCATGAGCACTAGAACAGCACGAGAAGTGCCCAAATCCGAGAGCTCTACTTACTTGAGGGCCATGCGGCGGAAGGCGCTCTTGATCTCCTGCTCGGTGGCATTGCGCCCCACCCCCAGCACCTCGTACGGGTCCCTCCTCTGCGCCACCGCGCCGGCTGCCGCCGCCGAGTCCCCCTTCTCCGACTTGAACGACCCAAACTTGGACCCCGCCATGGACGCCTCCGCCGCCGCAACACCCACCAAACCGGTAACCCTAACCCCCAAACCTACACAACAGCAACCCGTCCAGATCTTGCAGCAGCGGCGAGCTCCGGCCACGCCCACCACCCGCCGCAGCCGGCGGCGGCGAAGTTGGGCTCCGGTCGACGGCGAGGAAGAGAGTTTCGCCTGTCGGGGAGGCGGGCGAGCTCGAGGCGCGGATTGGTGGCTTCTCTCCTAATTTGGGCGTAGTGGCGAGAGGAGAAGGAAGAGGCCGACGAAACGGGAGGGGAGGGCGAGGAGGAGGGAGACAAAGACGAATTATTTAGG
Source organism: Dendrocalamus sinicus (assembly GCA_036346575.1). Lineage (NCBI taxonomy): Eukaryota > Viridiplantae > Streptophyta > Magnoliopsida > Poales > Poaceae > Dendrocalamus > Dendrocalamus sinicus. Next base: position 44,195,073 of record CM070645.1, on the reverse strand, counting down.
TGCCGACATGTGGGGCCGGGCAGGCAGTGAGCCTACCTGGCCTCGTCGGACGGGGAGGTGGCGGTGCGGTGCTCCGCTCGAGCACGGTGCTGGTTACCCTGTAGCTGCCTTGGCCGCCCTCACGGGATTTTAAACGTGAGCTACTCGCTACCGCCCGTCCAATTCGAACGATAGGTTGGTCCACCCGTCATGGGTCACTTCTGTCAGTGAAAGAGTCTAGGTGAAACAGGGTAGAAGAGAGGATTGCTTCATTACTGTGTAAGGATTATTAATTGTGGATTTACTGAACTGTTATTTTCTGGGGCCAAGGTGGGGTAGGTCGGTGACAGGTGGGGTCAAGGAATGTGGATTATCGCACAGGTCCACTGACCAGTGGGAGTGTCAGGACCTGCAAGCACTGATGCACCTCTTTATTTCGAAGTTATACTTCGTTCAAGTCGTTTGACTGATCCTAATATGTACGTGATTTTTGACTATGTTTTTTTGTTATATTTTGTTAGTAAATTGAATTATACGGTCTTAATCACTAGACAATATCATGATTTGAACTGCTCCAAGATTTTCGTAGGAAAGATTTAGGCCTGCTTTGGATCCTCCATCTAAAGTTTAGTCACTAAATTTTAGATCTAAAGTCTCCAAACAAGTGGTCTAAAGTTAGATCTAAACTTTAGCTAACCCTAAAAACACTTTAGACCATTAGTCCACCAAAGTGAACTAAAATGGTCTAAAGTTTTGGGTTCTTAGGCACAAAGACGTGTTTACCCATGCATGTTGGTCTCTCACCTCCCATTTAATGGTCGACGATGAAACGATGAGAGAGTAGTATGGTCTTTTGAAACTTTAGTCCTATCCATTAGTACATAATCCAAACAGGACCTTCGACTAAAGTTTAGTGGCTAAAGTTTAGCCAACTAAAGTTTAGTCCAAAACTTTAGACAACTAAACTTTAGACCATGTAATCCAAACAGAGCCTCAATGGTAATCTCACTTTCCAAATGGAGCATTGGCCCCATTCGAAACACAGGAATTTTTTCCGAGTCTTGCGGAATTGAACTAGTTCTTGTAAAAATCTTTTAAAATTTTTGTGAATTCCTGTATCTAAACAGGATCTTAGGTTGTAAGCTTCGTACTAAACCATTTATCTATTAAAACAGGGAAGACCATTTTTTTAAATAAAAAACTGTACTTGTACTATCCCCATCAAGTGCTAGTGTGCTACTAAATAAAGCAGCTAAATTTGAATTGCACAGTGCAGTTCTCTTTACTTGATACCATGCCCAACATTCCAAGCAAAGACAGTCATGGATAGCTAAAGATGTCTTCTAAAGAGCGGTGACCTCCAGAGGAAGGACAGCAAGTGCTGAACTTTCCTAGCAGATGTTCCCACAAATACAATACATAAACAATGCTCTTAGACGCTCTTAGACAAGTTCAGAAAAGTATGTTGCTGCAATGCAACACAGAGAGATCAAGAGACCAATTACACGGTGTATAAATGATCCAAGGGCCCACTGCTTGCCTGTGAAATTGTCGGATTACAACCAAATGGATTGAACAACAGATCGTGAATGATTGACATCAATGTGGTCCACGATCAGCAAGATTGCATCTCCCTTGCAGCCTTGCAGGCAGATGGGATAAAAAAAACACTCGACCGAGCTTGCAGAGATGATGAATTGGTAGCAAGAGTCGAATTCAACACACACAGCATTTCTGGCTCAGCATCAGCTGCTCCTTGTGAAAGCCACAACCCACCTCAAGGGCACAGGATATGCATGCAATGGAAAATTGAGGCCCGGTATTCGGCTGTTCTTGCCTCGAGTCACACTGCCACGGTGTCATCGATTAAGAACTTTTGGATAAGTAAATCTCCATCCATCTCTTCTTGAAACAAGAATGCAAGCTTTTCCCCCAAGGTGGAGATGAGTTCACATGCAGGGGTCGCACTGTAGTTATACAGCTGGAGATCCTATAAACATTACATGGTGGGGACGGTCAGGATTGCTACCAGATCCCGATTTTAAAAGATGGGAGACAGCCGGAGCCCATAGCACCTCTCCTGAGAATCTAAGCAAAAACACAATAGTATGACAGCGATATTATCATTCCAAAACATTAAAGAGTGCCAATCAGAAAATATGGAGATGGCTTTATGTCAGTAATACATGATTGCCAATGCATAAACTATGTTGCAATACGATCGAGTCCATGGACAAATTTTCACGGAAAAGAATAGATTATTTTTGTCATCCGACCATCATGTCACGAGCTCTTACACTGACTTGGAGACATATATGATCAGTGTTTTGTCATAAATACTGATGGAGCTCTCCTGTATTCTTTTAAATAAATAAATACAAATGCAACAGAAATCTCTTACTAGACCTATTGACAAGGGCAGAACCACCGGATGGGCTTTGTCAGGCTTCTGCCCACCCCGAGCCCCGGATGGGCCGCCCAGCGCCAAAGAGAATGAGTAACATGAGCTCATCCACCCAGCCGTAGGCACACACGAGAGACTAGATAACGCACCACGCCATGCACGTAAGGGAGATGAGAGAGGCTACACGCACCTAGTGGTGGCAAAGACCGGTGGTCGAGTAGATCTGTGCAACGGCTGAGCGGATCCAGGCGTGGCAGCGGCGGCCGAGCTACGGAGACGCTTGGGCTAGCGAGAGGCCGCACCGCCAGCATGCGAGGTGCGAGGCGACCGAGGCGAGGAGCCTTGCGGGGTGCGCCATAGGGAGCCGGGAGGCGAGCGGTGATCAAGAGGAGGAGACCAGGAGCGAATAGCAATTGGATTCGAGGAGGTTGGGAACATGGGAGCCAATCGCCAAGAGGCCAAGACCGAGTCACCGAGGGCCATAGAGGTAAGTAGGTAAACTTGTAGTCTTGTAGTTCCTTTATTCTTTATATTGAGTTATTGTTGACCATTTATTCCTAGCTAGAGATTATATTGAGTCCTTTTATTTCTATAATTTTAGAAATTATATGTATCATTGACATTGACTAATTTGAATTCTTAGATATTAAAATTAAAATTATGATTTATGTGTTCCGATTAGAATTGATGTGTCACATTCTTGATAGATTTATTATAATGGAGAAACGAACTTTGCATAATTATTTTGCAAGCAATTCTAGTAGTATTCTTCTAGCCAATGAGAGTGCAACTCAACCAAAGAGGCTTTGAGTATATTTTAATCCTAATGACATTATTGCCGATCCGACGATCGCACATCAATAGAAAATTATGCCAATAAAATTAGAGATCAAGAGAGAGAGCATATTTGTTGAATGGTCCAACTCGAGCAATTGGGTATGCCTTTCTAAATACATTGGATGGCAAAGTGTGACGATCCATTCAAGAATCATGGTTTAATAAGTTCGATTGGTTGGAATATAGTGTGAAAAATGACACCGCTTTTTGTTTCTTTTTTTTCTTTTCAAGAAACTAGCCCAAGCCAACACATTTGGGAGTGATATATTTACAAAAGTTGGACTCTCTCGTTGAAAGACGGTTATAGATACTTTTAATAAATATGTTGGTGGTCCAAATAGCATCCACAATATTGCAAGGTGAGTGTGATGACTTCAAGAATCAATGGTCAAGTGTGTCTAGTAAAATGAGTAATTACTCTAAGAGGCCGAAATTGCATACAAATTCATTTGATTGCATCTTTAGATTGTGCAAAATATCTTATAGCTTAAGGTGAAGTTTTTGAGTTGGTATAATCATCTTCTTCCATCAACAAGGGCAATTTCAAAGAGTTATTGATTTGGTAGAAAGATAAGTAGGACAAAATGAAGGAGGCCCTTGATACAACTCCAGGGCATGCAATTATGATTTCTGCAGATTCAAAAGGATCTTGCAAAATGTTGTGCACAAGAGGTCACGTATGATTAAAGGTGAGATTGGAGATAGAAATTTTGCAGGCTTATCGATGAGTCTTGAGATGTATCAATAAAGAGGCAAATGACAGTGATTGTGAGGTTAGTTGTACATTATTGTGTTAATCTAACTTTGCTAAATTTGTGGCATACAGATTTGTGAACAATCAAGGGAAGGTCATGGAAATGTTTGTTCCTATTGAGCATATCACAAACTCAAATCTGCAACATTGAAAGAACCTTTAGTTGGTTTGTTTGGTAGACAAGGGTTACCTATTTCAAGGCATCATGGGCGGGACTATGATGGAGTTTCTAATATAAGAGGTGAATTTAATGGCTTGCAAAAACTTATTTGGAATGAGAATCCATATGCTTTTATGTCCATTTCTTTGCACACCGCTTATAGTTGATGGTTGTCACTGCATGAAGTCATAGTAGAGCTATTGCTAATTTCAATTGCGTCCCCTTATAGTTACTGTTGTGAGCACATCTTGCAAGAGAAAAGATTTGTTGATTGCAAACCATTATGATGTCTTACTAGCTACATGCTTGTGCGTTGTGACGGATAAAAATCCTACTATTCCAACATGTCGAGCCACCGTGACTAGGCTCGTCCAACACATGCCCTCGACTCCGCCACGGAACCTAGCAAAGCTCCTCTGTAGTTTATGTTACACATTTTATTGTTTTACTTGGCCTGCACCATGCCTTTACTCTAGCACCACGTCAAATTATTAAACCCATTGGATTAGCTCTAATAGATAATGTTATTATCACCTCTTAGTTTGAATGTTGATTGTCTAAAACAAAAACTATGTTGAAGATATCTATTTGACGTGAGAAATTGCTCTTGGGATTTCTTGCTTCAGGGTATAAGGTGCGAGCGTGCTAGTATACTAAAGTACACAAAAGTAAATAAACACAAAAAAGGGAAAACATATATTTCATTCATTCATTTGAGAAGAACAAAATTACATATTCCCTTGGTGTGTCTGCGCTCCATAGCCTACTTTGTATAGTAGATCTGACATAAGTGTTATGTTCTCCTGGTTAATACATTTATGGGGTAAACCCACATAACACTTTTGATTAAGCTACGCATTAGTTGTTGCCTTCAATCTTCACTTCATGTTCTCCATGCATGTGATAATGATAGATGTAGATATGGCGTTGGCATTATCCATAGCCTCGCTTGGCCTATGGGGCCATGGACACAGAGCATTTGCATTGGCGGTCGTGAGTGATAGAGCACGATTGGTGGTAGAAAACACCCAAGTACAATGGACGGCCTCATCCGCCTCCTCTCCATGACTCCATGCCACCATGTGCCACCGACCGTCATCGGTGGAGAAGAGCGAGAGGAGGGTAGAGCCCGCCCTCGTCACCACCATCATCGCCGCATCCGCCTCCTCCACCGCAATGCTACCGGATCGGGCTTACCCGCCGTGACACCGTGCTTCAAGAACCATTAGTGGATGATGACTTCTTCTTTGAGGAGGAGAAGGCGCAGCGGCCGTGAAGAGCGAGAGCGACGAGGACTGCATGGCCGAGCTATCACGTCGCCTCGCTGGACTCCTCGGCGATGACAGGGAACATGCTCCTCCTCCCAAGGTAGGTTGGGTTTCTTGTTTCTTTCCATGTTTGGGTTGTTTGGTTCTTTTGCTGTTTGTGCGTGTGTGGGAGTTTCTGATTGTTTCTGTCTGGCAAGCGGAGGTCTAGTTGGGGTTGACGCCTAAGTCAGGGCAAGAGAGCCCAAACGGTGTGGCGTCACAGGTGAACTCGCCACCGTCTTCGCCGCTAGAGCAACAACCAGCCGACCCATGGGACCTCCTTTACAAGGATGTCGGCCAAGTGGCGTGCATGCGGCTGGGCAACACATCCTAGTGCCGAGTAACCCCTACGGCTTCCACAGCCACGGTGGCTTCATGCCTCCGTCCCGCAAGCCGTTGCCGCCGCCGCTGGTTGCAGCGCTGGCCACCAGAGGTTGTGTCGAGGGTCTCTGGTATGCTATCTTGCACCAAAATTGGCAAAATGTTGGAATCTTTGTGTATGTATGGCAAAGTAATTTGACTGCTGAACATGTTTCATACTGGAAACAAGTAAATTTTTGTAATACCAAAGGAATGATGAAATTTACAAATGTTAATGCTTTTTTTTGGGTTTCAACTTGCGACATATCAAAGTTGGCCATTTTTTTATGTGTATCTATGTTTACAAATTCAGGTTGTTTATTATAGGCTTTTCCTCAGTCGACAAATGGAATTTCATGTGTTAACTGATGAACTATGTAGCTATGAGTGTTCAATACGTGCATTATAAGCTCCTTGATGCATTCCATCTAATACGTAAAATTTCTACAACATGAATATGTGGTACTTGAGGTTAAAATTGCATGAGATTGATCCTTTATTCGATTAGATATCCTAAGTTCAATTGTCAAATTAATACTTGCTGCCTTGCATGACTAAACTTAGTTGTGGAAGGTTGGTATTGTTATTAAGTGCTATAGTGGAGCTCATGACCAAGCTCCCTGTATGCACTACTAATATTTGGCACATCTTTTTCTGATAACTTGACGAATAGCTTCAAATACGATGAATAGTTGAAAACTATTGGTATGGATGCAGCTTTCCACCCACTCCTATGACTTAACCAAAGGATAATTTGTCAGGGGGTCTCCTGTTTGCTTTTTTTGGTTTTATAGGGTGTGTTTGGTTGCTGGGATGGGGTGGGATGGAATGAGATGGTTCGTTTGACCAAGCTCATCCATGTGTTTGGTTTGAGGGATGGGGTGGGATGGAATGGTCCAAAGTGGGATGAGCCTGTGCAAATTTAGAGAATATTCTTCTTAGATGCTGGACCATGTGGTTCCACTTTTTGTGTGGAACCATCTCATCCCATCCCACTCCATCTCAGCAACCAAACACACCCCTATTCATTTGGTCAAGAGTAATGCAGAAGTTCACCTCATAATCTTTGTGTTCTTGTAGGAGCTTCTGAGGAAAACATCATAAGTTTGTTTAAGAAGACGTACATGACTGCCCCCTCAATTGTATTTATAGATGAGATAGATGCAATTGCATCCAAGAGGGAGAGCCTGCACCGAGAAATGGAACGACAGATAGTTAAGGCCTGCTTGGCACACTCCACCACCACTTCTTGGAGTCGTTTGGAGTGTTTTGTGCCAAACGGATAAAACAAAATAGCTCCACCCAAGGAGTTCCTTAAAACGTCTTTGAGACAAAAGTAGCTCCACCCAAGGAGCTGAAAAAGTAGCTTCACCCTACCCACTTGTGAAGTCAAAACACTCCACTTGTGAAGTGGAGCCGTGCCAAACGGGGCCTAAAAAATTAATGACATGCATAGATGAATTCCACCAGAATATTGGATTGGATGGTGGTGACTTGGATTCACAATCATCTTAAAAGAAGCCTGGCTATGTTATTGTCATTGGAGAAACGAATAGACCTAATTCTGTCGACCATGCGCTCCGAAGGCTAGGAAGGTTTGATCGCGAGATATCATTTCGCTATGCATCGGTGGAGGTATTACACTACGTGATTTGTTGAATTAGGTTTTGTTTCTTATTTGTTGCATCCAAGTACTATAAATGCATGAATGTTTTAAGCTTCTGGCTAAAGCCTTGGATTCAATATTGATCTTTTATATTTCTAGGGGCGATTATTGCTATCCTTCTAAACCCTTTACTCGATTGATTTTTATATTTCTTAGAATTAGGTGATGGATTGGTCTTTCACTTGATATTCGTGTCAAGCTATGTTTCTGCTATACTAGAACGGTAAAGGAGAGAGACAGAGCTAGGGATGGCAATCGGGCGTGGCGGGTACGGGTAGTGCTTGCCCATACCCGTACCCGCGACCCTGATTTACGCCCACGGGTATACCCGCGAAGGACAACGTGTGAAAAACCTCGCCCATACCCGTCGCCCGTGGGCATACCCGTCGCCCGTGAACTGAGAATCACTATTTGAGAGTTGAATCAATGACAGGTACATATAAGCAACAGTTGTTGCTATGAAATATAATAGCTATCAATAAAATTTATAACTATCAATAGCAATTAGAGATATGGAAAAGTTTATAACAATCAATAGTAATTAAAGATATTGCTATGACCGCGCCACCTGTCAATCTATATTGCGGGTAAACGGGCGGGGCAAGTACGAGTGGAGCTTACCCATACCCATGCCCGTTTACCCGACGGATAGAGTGTTCCCCCCATTTTCATACCCATGGGTAAAGAAAATATCCCATACATGGCTCCATTAGGGTATTTACCCATGGGTATACTGTAAACGGCACAATTGCCATCCCTAGACAGAGTGTATTTGGTGGCGAAGAAGAAGAGCACACCAAGCGGACGACGAGGCATTGGTGTATACCAGCATGCATGACAAATAGAGAGGCGGAGTACATTAACTTGGACGAGGTGTACACCGTCGAAAGTGAGGAAGAACCGCGAAGCCAACGGGGCCAAAGAGGGTAGATTCGGAGAGACAATCTTGGCAATAGTGGATCCAGCCGTGCCGACCTCACTCTTGATGGTAAGATGTCTCTCTTTTAAATATCCATTGTATGATCTAGATCTTGTTTGATTATATGTATCATCTTCTTGTAGAACTCCGTTGTAATACATGGACATCTTACTAATAGTTGAGAAATCAAAAGTCAACAACTATTCACGTGAATTCAAAAAATTACTAAACATTAAACATGCTTTAAATATGATATCCGTGCAGATGTTCTAATAGGACTACTTTTTTAGCACTTTGCAAACATGTACTAGTGTAGTACGACTGTACGAGTAATTTTATGCATGGCGCGGTGTGATTGTCCAATCTATTCGTCTGAGAGCGCTATCGAGACTATCGATGTGTATAAGGCTACTTACATGTTCGAATGCACTAAAGGGCTGTTTGGTTGCCTGCATCGAGGTGGTTTGTATCAGCGTATGCAGGGAGATGGTGTTTGGTTGCTTGCATCGGGGTGAAAGCCTACACGAGCGGATGCAAAAAAAATCAACTGGAGTCAGGCTGAGGAGAAACGTGGCTGAGGACCTTCTCTACTCAGCCTGGCCACGCTCATGCAGCTGCATCAGCTCATGCAGGCAACCAAACAGGCCCTAAATTAGCATGAAAACGTACATGATGTTCCTCTCCTCGACAGTGGAGATAGCGGCTATCTACTGTACACATGACTTGTTGAAAATATAAGCACATGTAGGTTCAATTTATTCCATAAATAAATCATGACATCATGCACGCAAAATAACAGAACCATCACAGGTATAACAGATCTAGACATGTAAACCAGGAAACTGTACATGAACAGATCTAATACGAGAACATGACCGTTACGCATCGATGATTCTGCTCGATCGATTTGCCGATGTTGACGCTGCAGGCACGGTGTGGATGACACGAGGTCGGTGACGATTCGCCGAAGCCGAACGACGAGGAAGACGAGCCAGAGCTACAGCAAGCGAGCCGCGCAGAGCGCTTCCAAAAACCTTATTCGCCTCTCCCGGTGCAAGATTAAGGCGACGGTTCGAGACTGCTCTCCGAACGGCGGCGCAGCCGCGGGCGGGGCGGACGGCGAGACTACGTGGGACGGCGCGAGCACAATGGAGGAGGCAAAACCTAGATTGATTCGCGATTCGTATGGAGGCGCGACTCGGATTTATAGAAGAATCGGACGTGTGATCAAGACGCCGACGTTCTCCATAACTCAGAATCAAACGGATTAGTCACGCGAATCGATCCGGATTCACCGCCACTCAAAACAAAGAAAAATAAAAGCGCAAAAGGAAGCGGCGTCACGCAAAGCATCCGAGCTGATTTTGGCGGACCATTCACGCAGTGCCGTGCGCCACGCCTCCCCGCCGGCCCGGGCGAGGCGAGCGAAGCGAGCACGTGTGATCCTCTAGTTCTCTCCCACACATGCCTCAAGTGGCTAGGAGTGCACCATCCCTTTAAGATGGTATTCTCTTCTAGAACTAGCAATATGTACTAAAGTTCACATGCAACCCTCCTTTGCATGAGTGGACCTTTGAGATTTAATTTAGGAATTATTCTTATTGTATGGGCTTGGCCAACGTAATTCAACATGACTCTCGTCTCGTCTCCAAAATATTAAGGTCCCGCTCGGTTGAGCTAAAAAATTGTGGTTTATAGCTGAAATCGCATCAGCTACTTGAAATTTTATCAGAATAAGGTGGCTTATTGAACATAATTAAATTTAAAAATAGAAAAGATATGTTAGCTCATTACGGACAACGCGAATGAATATGGAAAAAAAGAACCGACAAAAAAGTTAAAAAAAAGCAAAAAGTTTAAAAAAGAATAAAATTTATAAATAGTAAAAAATAAGTCAAAAGCTATAAGCAAAATATGAAATGAGCGGGCCTGTGCGCAGAAAGTGAAGCCTTACCAAATGTTACGTTCCACGCAGTCCGAAACAAGTACAAGCCAGACGATACTAGACTCGGGACATCCGCACCTTGCGGTCGAACTCCACCTCTACGTATATGTACGTACCATTATGAACTACTCTTGAAGCAAACAGGGAGCAACAACGCTCCAAATCTTCACATCGCCGTCCAGTGAACCACTGCAAACGAGAGCAGAACAACCGTCCGACGAGCTCTCCGAGGAGCACGAGCCGCGGTCGTCGCTACGCAATGCCAAGCTCTTCACGGCCGCGCCATGGCCTTCCAAGACGGCAAGGCAGGTGTACCTCTTGTCCGCTCCCCTCCTCCACACCCTCACCGTCCTGTCCGCCGAGCCGCTGCACACCATCTCCCCGGCCGCCGCCAAGCACAATATCGCCTGAGCGTGCCCCCTGAGAGTGCCGGTGGCCTCCATGCGCCCAGCGCCGTCGTCGGCTCGTTCCCAGACGACGACCGACCGGTCGCACGCGCCGGAGTAGAGCACCTGCCCGTTAACCCCAGAGCGAGCGCGTTCACCGCCGACCTGTGCCGCTCCATCGTCCAGACCAGCGCGTGCTTCTTTCGCCCCGGGTCGCGCCTCCACGCTTTGATCTTCTTGTCTGCCGAGCCCGTGTACAGGTGCCCGTCCGCCGACACGGCGAGGGCGTTGATGGCGTCGTCGTGCGCGGGCGCGATCGACTCCGCGCACCGGAAGCCGGGCACGCGCCACACCTTGAGGCTCCGGTCCCACGACACGGAGTACAGGAGCGCGCCGTCCGGGGACACCGCGAGCGCGGTGACCGCGTCCACATGGTGCACCCAGGTGCGCTTCCTGTGCCGTCGGACCTCCACGTAGTTCCACGGGAGCAGGCAGGTCCGCAGGCGGTCCACAGCGGTCGGCAGGACGGCGCGCAGGACGAGGTGCGGAGTCCCGTCCCTCCGGCTGCCGATCCGCCACGCTCTGATCTTGCCGTCCTGGTGAGAGCTGAGGAGACGGCCATTGCCCGTGGCGAGAAGACACTTCACGGAGCTGCTGGTGACGGCCATAACTGCAGTGCTGCTACTGCCATCCTTCTCCTCCTGCCGTCTTCTTGCCTTGCCCAACGGCCACAGCCTGATGCACCCATCCGAGGAGGCGCTGTAGAGCGAGTCGCCGTTGACGGCGAGAGCGGACACGTACGACGAATGGCCTCGGAGAGCATCGACGCATTGATGGAGGCAAGGGCTTATGTTTGGGTCGTGGGGACCCAAGGAAGGGAGAGAAGGAAGGCTTGGCTGCGACGAGAGCAATACGGCTTGAGGGAGCATGCCTGCTTCTGCAGGCTCATGCTGGATTTGGCTTTCTTCTCGTTCACCAGACGAATTCATGGAACGGGAGACCCTAATAGACCAGAAAGATATCTACAAAGCAACACACCAAAACCTTTCAAGCTGACTGCAATAAGAAGCAGCATACAAGGACGTAAGGGCAACTTTGTATGTACTATATCTAGTGATTTAGAAGGCTGGCTGGCTAGCTGTATCTGGTTTCAAGTTTTCTCACTTGGTTTTAATCAAGAACAGGACCCCATCGTGCAATACAGCAACCAAATGTAAACGGCAACAACGTAACTCATTTAAAGGGAAAAGGGACAGGCCAGATAGCTCTAGATTCTGAGAACAAAATCTTGGTAAAGTGTCAGTATCATATATATATATATATATATATATATATATATATATATATATATATATATATATATATATATATATATATATATATATATATATATATATATATATATATATATATATATATATATATATATATATATATATATATATATATATATATATATATATATATATATATATATATATATATATATATATATAGTCAGAAATTAGCAGCAGTCAAAAGTAAAATGATCAGCCTTTACTGGATTATTCAGGTAGGCATTACTGGATATGTTCTTATCCGCGCATCGATCGACGGTGTTGTCGAAAAGATCGCTCCAGTGGGGGTAACAATGGCCACTGCGCGCAGCGTGCGTACCCATGGATCGATATTACCTAACACCAGCATATGCCCTACCATTTTTAGAGTCCTGCAGCTTCCTTATCTAACCCACTTTCCAGCACGCAAATGCATCCTCTTCTACCCAAAGGTGATCTTGTAATGATAACTCGCCCTTGAGATGTGCTACTCGGTACATAGTGGCAAGGCTCATCCAGTTGCTTCCCCGTCAGCAATGCGTATGTCCGAACATAATCTAAACCTAAGATCAAAGAACGCTTTCAATGTTGGGTTACAAGTAGACTACACAAGCACATATTAATATTTTCTACCGTATAAATCAAGAAGTCGTGCAAACAAAAGATCACAGATCATTAGCACTAAATAAGTAGTGCAGCGGAAGTAGAGTTGAAACAATCAGTTTAACTTAGTGCGCGTCCGTGTGATAGAAGTAGTCAATCGTCCTCCAGCCAACCATCTCCTCACAATCATCACGATTAACGCTGCAATCTTAACAGTGTCTCTACTAAAGTCCACATGTCCAAAGATGAAACGCTGTACCCCAATGTGTTAGCATCGGCGCACACGACAGGGTCTGTGAGAGGTGGTGGCTAGGGTTTCGGTGGCTGTGTACCAGGTCCTTTTCTCAACCCCCACGCCTCACTTAATATAGCCCCTCGGTGGACCCTACATCAAGAGCCCAACAAGGTGCGAAGCCCACTTGGCCCATTGGTAACGGATCCAATCCGAACTGATGTGTTTCAACTGTTAAGTGTGCGACTCAGATATTCATGTATATTTGGCCGTGATTCAAAACTCCTTTTCGATCCACAAGTTAATAGCGGTCCCTAACAGGATATATCCACTCCCAAATATACATTAAAAAATTGTATTGGACGAATCTATATAGTGCTCATATACCGATTTCTTTGCCTCACGATATCATATCAAACTCAAAGCGGAAACATGTTATTCTATGATAGTTCGATCCTTCACTCAAATATTTAGTGAATTACTTAGTTATAATTGACTTCTTAACCACATTCAAGATGGTCATTCACTTTCTTAATCTAACTATATCGAGGGTCCGAGATATCTTTCCGTAATATAGAAGAGCTAAATTTTATCTTGATCGCTCACATTCCTCCATATATTTCATAATAAACCCAAACATACCTTTATGGTCACATGGTTATGAAGTAATGTTTGACAACCTCTAAATAAACTATTACACATGTAGAAAATTATGACGATCTCGGTAGTCGTCTAAGGATCCTATATACACTATGTATAACACTAATCGATGACACTTAAGAATATAACAATTCTCGCGGTGTTTCATGGTAGGTTAATGCAACACTATGTTCTCTAATATGTGTCTATATTGTTGATTTGATATCTTATATCCATAATACGTGAAAACATAATCATCAATCAAGACATGTATTGTTCTATAAATTATAATTGTTCCATATAATGATATAAGATCATGGATAATTTAGAATAACATCAAAATATAAATAAAGAATTCTATGAACAAATCACATACTTGTTGATCAATACGAAAGATATTTATTCAAGAAACAAAATAATATATTATTCAAAAGATCATAAATAGATAAGTGATACAATCATTTCTATAATATTCTTTAAGTTATATTACTAACATTCAATTTTTTAATTTCTTTGAGAACCTGAAAAAATTAATATTTCACTTGCTTAATCAACACAAACACAGACAATTCCGCAGCTGTTTTCTGAAGGACAGAGCACAGATCAACGTAGTTTTCGGATGGGATCGCGCAACTGTACGCTGCACTCGACAGAAGATCACTTCACTGTGTACCAACGGGGTTACAGGAGGACAATGGTCTCGCACCTGACACAAGCTCCGTCCTGAAGTCCTGTTCGTGTGATGCTAGCTACCTGTACGGCCTCTGCGCGTGATGCGTTTCGTACACCATTATTGAGTTGTGATTTCTGCTCAAAATTCAGAGTGAAAACAGAGTAATAAAGACATTGATCGGAAGATTGTTGCTGCGATTGCACTCGACAACAGCAACTGAAAGTACATGCCGATAAGGTTATCTCCGGCCTAAATTTTACATGTATTTTTTCCAGATCGGATAGAGTAAATAAGCAAGAATATGCCAATCGTATCAACAGCAACGCGACTGGTGGCATCGCGTTCGGTGTTCCCTTGCTGAGCCAATGGCAATTCCCATGAGGACGATGATTGGACAAGTAGAAAGTTTAGCATGAGTACGAGACAAGCCTGCTTTGTCGTTGTAACAGCGATTACATCTACTTGTAGACAAAACCGAGGAAGGTAGCCTGGGACCAACCTATCCTTGAATTGGAAGCGTCTATGAATTGTGAGGCACTCCTTTGTGCCTTGGTGATTTTTCAATCTGAATAAGGTACCGTGTTTCCAGCTTTTCAGTTGTTCATGAGTGAACTTTCTCTGTGAAAGCTACGGAGATCCTTGTTTGTGCCTATATGTATGTCTTATGTTCGTTAGTACAGAGTTTCAGATGATGTTTGCTAGGCAAGTTGCACTTTCGTTTTTCTACGGACGGGTCATTCTTCCTGTCGTCTCGAGATGACCTTTTGATTGTAGTGTAGCACATAGATTCTAATCGATAAGTCAGACCGCTCTCCTAGTCAGGAGCTTGTCCATAGCATTTGTAGGAGGTTAGAGGAGGACATATTCTAATCGCCAATCCGCAAGGTAGATTGCTCCTGAACTATCGAACATCTGATAATTGACACATCTATACTTGCCTAGCAAACATCATCTGATAATTTAGGCCGGAGATAACCTTATATCGGCATGTACTTTCAGTTGCTATGTCCCGTTGCGACGTATTCTGCCCCGACATACGCTGCATGCAGGATGATCCCCGTCGGCCGCCCACACCGCTGGTTACCAGCTTGATAGTATGATTTTGTGGTGCATGCGTACACACGTCGTAGAGTTCCAGTGTGCGTGGTGCTGTTGTTTTTCCACGGGCCGAGCGTAGTGCTGTTGCGCTATGCTACTAGGCATCAAGGAATGATCTTTTACGTAGGAAGTATTCTTATGATCTTATCAATACCAACTACTACAAGCGGTAAATTTAGTTATGGTGAGCTAATATGTATGCGAACTTATGCTTCGCTGCAATGTCTTCAAGCCTGTTTGAATCGGTCTTTATCTTGATGTTGTCAGTAGAATCAAGGCGACTTCATGAACGCCTGCTATATATTCTTCCGCTGCCCAGAGCTGACACAAAACGGACGGTTGGTCAGGTTACTTCGTTTCGCAACGGTTCAAAGAGAAGCGCAGACCGGCAGTTCTCGTTGAAAAGTCACATACATTAGAATTCAAGATGATCTTTCATATAGTAAAGCAGAATAGTTCTTTTCCCATTTGTCAATAGGGCTTAGCTGAATCAGGCAGTTATTAGAAGTTCTAATTGTATCTTTTGCAAGTGCAGCAGTTGCTATGTCTCAAATCTCAATAGACCATCTCGCTTTGGAATGACCAGATGACCTGCTTTCCCACTTGCCTATCTTTCTTCAGTTGTTTGCCTTGTGAACTAGAGCAGAAAGCGTAGGCAGCGCATCCGAACTAGAAGATATGGTTCCCGGTTTCTGATTGACAAGTCGCTGATTCAAAGACGTCTGCCCCGTTTGCGTCTTAGTTCCTGTTGCTTTGGGGTGCACTGGGAAGAAATGACTTCTCTCGTCTCATATCTTTATCTCCACACATTACTACAAAATGACTCATTACAGATGGTTCAAAATTGTCATCATAAACGGTTTTCTGAACCGTCTGAATTTATACGTTAGTGATAATTAGAGATTATCACAGACGGTTTATGAGCCATCTATGATAAATACATCACAGACGGTTTATAACTAGAACCGTCTGTGAATAACACTATTACTAATGGTTCGAACCAAAAACCATATATGATACTCACACATCACAGACGGTTTTACTACCAACCATCTGTGATGTGTGAGTATCACAGACGATTGGTCCCTGTCACAGATGGTTTCTGGTTCGAGCCGTCTGTGATAATTCTTCATAGACTGTTTATACCAAAAAACTGTCTGTGATAGTTCATTATATACCTAATTTTTTTAATTTTTAGCTAACCTCGTAAAATGTTAAATATATCATCTAAAACCAGCAAATACAACAACGAACATAGTAACATATTCTATTTCCATTGAAATTAGAGTTTGCGTAATCTTGGTTGTATTGGTTCTTCGAGTAGGGAGAGAGTTAATAAGGGGCGAGAGGTGGAGAGGAGAACGGTGCCTACCGCTCAATGCGGAGAGAATAGAAAGGGTGAGATCAGATCCTTAGGGATATGCCGCGCATCGGTGACGTGGCGGGACATCACGACGGTTCGGATTACACACTGCCTATTATAGAGATATTAAAGATGATTCATAACAAAACCGCCTATGATAACAGGAGATATCATAGATGGTGCATAACAAAAATAGTCGGTAATAATGGTGTCACAAAGACTATATCGGTACAATATAAATAACTAGTCTCAAAAGATAAAATAGCAAAATTTTATATATCTTATATATACTTGTTTAAAAGGTTTTGACAAGAGCTACAACTTTGCAGTTGAGGCGAAACCTAAATTCCGAAGGGAAGATCAAAAATTTTGGCAAAAATAAAAACTAAAAGCTTAAAACACAATTTTGGTGCAAGTGAGTCATTTTTTCAAATCGGGCTCGTCGTTAGCTTTCCAACAAATACAAGAACGTTGAAAACGAACACCGTATGCAAAAGTTATGCCCTTTTTACTAAAGGTGTCTCAAAACTAAATCCTGCTTGGACTCAGGCGGGAGATTATGAAATTTTGGAGGATTACGAGGCAGAAAACATATCACAAACGATTTTTAATACAAACCGTCTGTAAAGTATCATAGACGGTTTAATAAAAAATCGTATGTGATATCTGTCATTATCACAAACGGTTATTATTAAGAACCGCCTGTGAATTATCACAGACGGGTATTACTAAGAATCGTTTGTGATGTGTTATATTATCACAGACGATTAGTATAAATAACCATCTGTGAAAATACTATAGACGGTTATTCGTATGAACCGTTTGTCTATGTAAACATCTAATTTAGTTTCTTTGGTAGTAGTGACATCGGCGATATTTAATGTTACAAGACTTCGACCCATCTTTCTCCTCCGGCTTCTCATTTCTCAATCATCTCTTGCGTGTAGCTCACCAGAAAACAATCCGAGAGAAGCTTCTTCCCGGTTAGTCTTCGAGAATCAGAGAACAAAACGCAATTCAATTCCTCTGTTTTTTTTTAAGTAGCAAAAGGCATTTCAGTTCTAAACCCATCCTATCGCGTAGATACCAAACGAAGCTTTGGAAACACACACGCCCAAACGTTATTGGGCGTTTCGTTCGACCAAGCGGGCAGAGGGTTCCCGCTTCTTAGCCGGCTCGGCGACCGCGTGCCGGCTGACCAGGCTAGCTGTTCGTGGCGGATTTTGCGCGTAGCAAGTGATAGCAGCATGATTTTCCTTCGCCATCTCTCACCGCGAGTCCGTCTGCTAGCCGCTGAAGGCTTCAGCGATGTGCGCGTCCGCCTGTCCTCCCCTTGTCTTGCTGGTTGCCGCGGCCGTGACAGCGATGGTGCTCGTCATCTCGTCGGTGCCGGCCTCCCCGTCCGGCTTCCCGGGGTCGGTGCCCCTGTTCCCGAACCCATGGTCCACGTTCCAGAGCCTCTCGGGGTGCCACATGGTCGAGGAGCGGTGTTAGGAAAATCGCTCAGTACCAAGACAAGCAAAGAACGACAACCTTTGAGATCACACACTTGAACATGAGTAAACTCAGATTCATTTTGTTTTTTTTTTTGCGATGCGATGCAGTGCAATGCGTCTGTGTTCTTTTCTTCTTTCTTATATAAAGAAATAACATATAAGACTTTGAAACCAATGCGGCATACCACGCTGAGAATCCGACATAGAAACATCCCAACTTTCCGACTACGCTGATCTTCGCCAACGCTAGTATCTGACCATGTTGTCCGGTTAGACCACACAGTTTTACGACCACGCTGGTCTCCGATCACGTTGGTTTTGACCACGTTAGTCTTAGATCACACAGATCCCGACCACATCGGTTTCGACCATCTTGGTTTGACCACGCTGGTCTTCGATTACATGAATCTTGACCACATCAGTTCTAACCATGCTGGTTCGATCACGCTGGTTCGACCATGTCGATTTTTGACCACACAAGTCATCGACTACGTTGATCTTCGACCACATTGATTTTCAATCACTCAGGTCTTCGATCACTTTGGTTCGACCAAGTCAGTTCCAACCACTCTGGCCCTTGACCATGTAGGTCTTTGACTACCAGTGAATGTGGCAGTTCTGTGATTACAACGTCGGTAATTCTGGTCAGTATTAATACCACAGAATACACTGCGGTAGTTCCGATTTTCCGGAGAAGTGCATATACGTCAACAGATTTTGTAAAACACATTTGGAAACTATAGTATCATGCACACAAGGATTGTCTATGATTCCCAATAAGTTACAAAGTACATTTGCACACTTTTGGAATCATGACTCAATGATTAAATATGAGTTTCAACCATTTGCAAATATAAGCCCTATACCACAAAGAATGAAAATATGGACTTCAAACACTTGCAAAACATATTCACAATGTATAATCACATGTTACAAAGATTTAACATATGAGCCACAACTATTTGCAAAATACATTCACAAATATATGCATTATGCCATGGAGAATTAGAGGAGGTGAGGTTGAGCTATCAACATATGATGATACCCAAACTACTAAACATTACTCATCTTAATAGTATGGTAATCTATACTAACAACCCAGTCTTTCAACCAAACATCAAGACCGGTAAAAGACTAGGAACACATCTTTAGCCATAGCTAGTCATATCTTTGCCTTAGCATCTCTTTGAAGCTTAATGACACACACCTTTACTTCAAGTCTGAGTACTTATCACTTAAACTCCATCAATACATGATGGTTCTTCTCTTGACTTGATGATTAACACATGATCAACTCCTCTTGTACATGCATCAGCGCATGATGCATCCTTCATTCGACTTGATGATTTTCAACACATGAAGCCATCCCAAGTCATCCTTATTTGTGAAACCTAACCTATGTATCCAACTCATAAAAATATTAGTCCACAAACTAATTATCATTAATTACCAAAACTTCACCATTAACTCATAATGGAGGGACTAGATTCAAAAAAAATTCATTTTTGGTAATTCATGACAATCTTAATGAATAATGAGATAAAAATTTATTTGTGAGTATACAACATATACACAATAATTGTATACTCTAATACAAACTTTTAAAACAAATCTTATTTATCTGGTTGTCATTAATCATCCAACGATTAACACATAATGGAATAACTAGATAACAACCCGATTATGAATATATATGAATTACACAAGCTATATATATACTCAAGAGATATGTTTCAAAGCAAAGATCCTTAATATATGAAAAAGGAATGTGGATCAATACTCTTATGAAACCTCGAAACATGGAGTGAACTCCCCCTAAATGTGTGCATATAAGAATGTATAATGAAAACATATGCACATATTTATGTTTGACTATTTGTGGAGTTCAATTTATATTTTGGATTCGAGGAATGTAATAAGATATAAGAATGTGATGTCGAATGCATACCTTATATGATTTTCACCTTTTCATCCAAATAACACTAAGCAATATCATAATCAATAAACAAGTTAGTCTCATAATTAAATTTATCATTATCACTAAAACCAACTTAATGGAGCTTAAACTTACAGAGGTCCCACATGGTGAATCGGAGGGTGACCTCGAATAGTCTCCGAGTGCACTGCTCATCTTCATGGTCAAGCGCCATCGACGGAGACATGTTAAAGTCCATCAGCTGCCCTGAATGCTTCAGGCAGCTGCTCTCCTCCACCCGATGGTAGAACCACCACCGCATCCAGCTCGACTCCCACTTCATCCTCGTCGAGTTCGTCGGGAACAGCTTCGTACATGCAGTCGAAAGCACAAAGTTCACACTCCCCAGGTTGGAGTACTCGCCCTCATCGAGTCTCTTGGGCTGGCACCGGACATCATGAAGGAAGGCAAACAACACTGGGCTCGGCCACACCGTCTTCACCTAGGAGGCCCGGCTATAGACAACTATTCAAACGATCGTGTTGGGGGTTAGTTGCGCAAGCTCCAACCCATACAGCTGAGGGAGCTCACCAAAGAAGGCAATAGGGATGCGGAGCCCGGTGTCAAAGTACGCGGTGAACACCATGGTCTCCGACTTCGTCGACCAGGGCTCTGTCTCGCTGGTGGCAGGCAGACGAACTGCCTCGTGGTTAGAGATCTTCCCGTTGCGTACCAGCGACTAAATCAGCTCTTCGATTGCTAGAGTCGGCCCCAGCATGTTCGTGCAGACGTTGTTCACCTTATTCGCTGCCTTCCACCGCTTGTTGGCGGTCGACGTGTCACGCTCCACCAGCTCATACTCCACCTCGATTGCCGACGAGTTCCCACGATCGGATGACCCACCACGGCTAGAGGAAGCGCTGGTACCACTGTGTTGAGAGGGTGGTCGCTGCCATGACCCATCCTAGCAGAATGACGGAGCGACTACGGCATGTGCAAGAGCACAGGGCAAGGCGCACCGGTGGCTACAGGAAACGCTAGTTATGACGGCACCAACCAACGCGCAAAGATAGAGAAGGAAGAGGAGCGGACAGTGGGATGTTTCGCCAAGAAAGCCAGATTTAAGGGCGCACAACTTTTTTGGCTGTGTCTCGGGAACTGCCGAAGTGTGAAATGACAGTGCACAACGTGCCAACCGGGGGGCAAACACGTGTCCTCCACTACAACACTGGCAGATGACCGTGGTCGCCGTAAGTCAGCCCACGGGCCTACTGTCCAGCAATCCGAAGGGACGGAGGGGGCCAAAAGGCCTAGCGACATGGTTTCGACCTACAGAAGACGAAGCCCTTTACCATGAGAGACTACTATTGTAGGGGTGGCCCCACCTAGATCCATTTAGCCTACTAGGCCTAAAGGCCCAATAAGACTTGTAAAAAGACATGTATGGCCCTGGCACAGTACTACACTATAAGGGTATTATTGTAATCAGGCCTTGTGGCTATAAATATATATAGTTTGGGCAAAAATGAGACCTAGGCCAATTCATTTTCCACACTCACTCTACTAATCTCTTTTTCTACTGTTTGATTTGTAGCCACAACATTTATATTCTTAAATGTCATCAGTTGGTCATATACATAGTGTATGTATGATCCTTGAACCTGAGATCATCATAGTTTGCTACATGTGTAATAGTTTACTTAGGAGTTGCCAAGTACTATTCCATAAGTGGGTGATCATAAAAGTAGTTTTTGGATTTACTATGAAATATATGGAGGAATATGAGAGATCAAGATGGAATTAGCCCCTTTTATATAACGGGACTGAACTCCTCGATATGGTTGGATTAAGAAAATGTATGGCCATGCTAAATGTGGTTGAAGAGTCAACCACAAAGTGAGTAATCCAATACAGGTTTGAGTGAAGGATCGAGCTATTAGAGAATGATATGCTTCTTGCCTTGAGTTCGATCTGGTATCATGAGGCAAAGAGATTGATGCATAAACACTATATAGATTAATCCGATATGATCTTTATGCATATTTGAGAGTTGTTATGTTCTTGTAGGGACCGCCACCGACTTATGGATCGGAAAGGGATTTTCGGACCGTGGCCGAATATACATGAAACTACATAGTAACATACTTAACAGGTTTGAACGGTAAGGATTGGATGATAGACTTAATTCGAGTGGGCCGGATAAGATCAAGCACTTCAAGTAGAATATAATCGCTATTTATATTGGATAAAGATGTGGTCGTATTGCACATCCAAGTTGAGTCAGCAATTAAGCATTCACAAATGACAATGACAAC
Organism: Dendrocalamus sinicus; assembly: GCA_036346575.1. NCBI lineage: Eukaryota > Viridiplantae > Streptophyta > Magnoliopsida > Poales > Poaceae > Dendrocalamus > Dendrocalamus sinicus. The sequence continues at coordinate 44,172,706 of CM070645.1, read as the reverse complement.
AACTTTCAAAAGGCCATTCTTATTTATTCTTCAAGAAATTACATTTAGTAGTACCAAAAGATTACTCAAATCTAAAGGCACACCTTATTTACTCTACAGGAGAACATGTAGTACTGAAGGCCACAGAACCTACGGGGGAACACATTAGAGATACCTAGATGCCAAGCCTAGCACTTGATAAACTACATGGCCTATGACTTTGACAGGCCATGACTGCATACAACAGAAAACTTGCCACTTAATTCTGATGGTACCTCCCCTCCTCAACCCTCTGTTTGAACCTCTCCTTCTCGTCGTCTGACTCCCCGAGCACCGCTTCCTTGGTCTCGTGGAATGTTTCCTTTGCGCCTTCGTTGACCTCATCAGACTTCTCCTTGGCCACCCTGAGGAACTCTTCTGCTGTTGATCTTGCCTTTTCTCCAATTTCAGTCACCGTGTCATCATCTTTCTCGGTTGAGTGATACTGGCAAGATACAGGAAAATGAAATATTACAAACACACTATCGAAAGTACTAAAAATCAATTTCAGTAATACATAGTATCGTCAAGTAGATTGCTACCGCATATTCGAGTTGCTACCTGAACATTTTACATCATGTCTAATGCACTAGCTAGCTTACCGATACCTTCTTTTGAACAAGTTATCTTCTTAATTTTTTTCGGAAAAAGATTTACTATGAAGAATTTCATCCTATATATTTAAGCACTCTAGACATCACCTCTCTGGCTCTCTCTGATATGCTAGAAAAAGGTCCCAAATCTGCTACATGGTCCTACTGAAGACATCTAGCATGACTAATGGCGACGGTAATGTAATGTTGGGGAAGGCATGAAATTCAGAAAGATAGGAAGTGACAAGAGAAGAGCAGTGGCGATTGGTGAACTCACCCTGGGGGCAATAACATTGTTGCAAAGTGCAGGCAGGGTAGAGGATTTGCCCACCAAACTTCTGTAGGGATAACCAAACTGCCCATGGCGATGAACAAGCAGCCTCTTCATCGCCTGCAAAGTCTCGACTCGCTGTCCTAAGACGAAAGATTCAATCATTCATGCCCAAACTCGAAGCAAGATGATAGGGATGGATATGCGTTGTTGTCAGAAACCGCTACTTCGCCGTATAAGAAGTCGGGAAGTGTAAAGACAGGAGTAGAGTAGGTGGCGTCTCTTTGGCTACGTGGCAGGGGAGCATCTTCGCACGTAACCGAGCTCGCAAGCAAGGCTGCCTTCTTTTGTCATTCGTGTGGCTTTTGGCTTTGCCTACCTCTTTGGGTAGTGTAAAGCTGTGGTGTTATGCTGGCTGCCATAGTTTACTGAAGGCGACGTTGACGCAAGCAGGAGCGAGAAAACATTGTTAATTAATCTGCAAGACCTGCCGTAACCTTGGGCTCGTCCGTCCAACACGAGAGAAGTCCCAGAGGATAGCAAGTGGATGGGGTCTAGAACCAACAAGTGAACAAGGTAGTAATAGCAAGCGACGCCCTTCTTTCTCCTCCGTGGCCGTACATTGCGATCGGGCGGCGGCGGCGGCGGCGTTCGTGCACCGTGACGCACCCCTGGCCCCTGGGTGGCTCGACGTGGTGCATGCACCTACGAGGTTACTGAAATGCAACGCGCGAGAGAGACCACAGGCGCACACGGTGGCGGTGGCGGTGGCATTGGAATTTGGAAGGAGGTAGCCGCCGCCGCCGCGTCCCGGCAGCTTGCACCGGACGAGTGGGCCGCGCGTTTTCCTCGGCTCACCGTGATAAGAGGCGTGATGCACATGATCACTGACACCGGGCCGACGCGGCAGATGTTTTGCTCGGCACACGACGGCACAGCGGTGGGCATCGTGCAGATTTTTTTTTTGAGACGAGGCATCGCGCAGAAGTGGGAGGTGCTAGGAAACCTAGGCCTGGGCCAGAAGTTTTGACCTATGATGGGTACCTCATTATTAGACTATACATAGGAAGTAGATTTTGTACACATATAATAAAAAAACAATAAAGAAAGAGCAGGAGTTCTCTCTACCTTTCTGTATTTTCAACCTATTATTTTATCTTCTGTGATTGATCTTATTTCATATTAAACAGAGAAATCGATTGGATCGATCGCCAATTCGATAGAATGTACTAAGATAACCGTACCTTTCGGGCCGGGTGGGCCAAAAAATCTGGGAATTTGGGCCTTTTTTTTCGATTGCCTCGTCCGTCTTGCTACGGTAACCACGAGGCTGAGTACTCCACTCGGCGGGCCAGCCGCCCGGTGGTGTACGTGCAGGAAGCAAAACAATTGGGCGATGCAAACTTCTCTCTCCCCGTGCCTAGCATAAATGCATGATCCAACTAGGCATGAATATGACGCTGCATGCGTAGCGTGACATCGTACGTACGTACGTTACTCGAGCTCGAGCCCACTGGCTGGGACGGGATCAAATACGCAAGGAAAGACACGTACACGCGATGCCTTTGCGTGTGCGACCGCTAGTGCTCGCCACATGCAACCGCCCGGCCTCAACTCCTTTGTAAGGCGCGCCACCTCGCCGACTAACTCACCATGATCTTTCGATCGACCCTACGGACTCAAGCAACAAATCGTGCAAGGCCGCACCACGTCCACTTACCAGATAGTTTTAGCCGTTTTTTAGCATTTGCATTAGTTGGTCATTACCATAGAAATAATCATTATAGACGATTCTAAATTGTTATCATAGGCAATTTTTTAAACTATCTGAATTTATACGCCTGTGATAACAGACAGTTATTACAGATAGTTTATGAGCCATCTATGATAAGCCATAATATAGACGATTTGTATTAAAAGCCGTCTGTGAATGAGACTATTACAGGCGGCTCAAACCAAAAACCATCCGTGATACTCAAACATTACAGACGGTTCTAGCTATCAACCATCTGTGATGGACGACTATCACAAATGGTTAGTATATAGAATCGTTTGTGATACTTTTCCATTATAGACAGTTGATAGCTAGAATCGTCTGTGATATGTGAGTATCACAGACGATTTTTTGTTCGAGTTGTCTGTGATAGTCCTTCATAGACTATTATACCACAAAAACGTATGTGATAATTCATTCTATACATTTTTTTTCTGTTTTTCGGCTAGTCTCAGGAAATATTAGCTATGCCCTTCAGAAACAAACAAATACTACAGCAAACACAACAGTACATTCTATTTTCATTAAGATTAGAATCCATTATTACAACATCATAAGATAATGAGCAGACCATCCATCTAACACCGCAAAAACATGATAAGAACATGTCTCTTAATCATACAAACTCAACTCTTAAATATGGTAAAAACATAGAAGAAACAGATATCCTTGACACCCACCATCGTCGGCGCCGATTTGAGCACTGTCTTGGTAGCCAACTGCTTTCACGGCGTCGGCCCTTGCCGCCCGTAGAATTTTGTGCCTTCTACTCCGTAAGGGCCATCAGGTCGAGGAGGAGGATGGTGAGGAGACTGGAGAGATTTTGAGAGCAGTAGGTAGGAGATATGTTTGAGTGAGTATTTATAGGGAAGGGAGAGGCGAGAGCAGGAAAATTTTTGGCAGAATGGGCACAGGGACAGAGAGGTGGAGCTACGATCCATAGGGTTGAGGTTGATGGGTTTCTATTAGTTGGGATTGGGTTGGGGAGTATCAACGGGCCCATCGGTCAGGGACTATACACACACACACATGGTGTAATTTAAATAGCTAGTCTCAAAAGATGAAATAGCAAAATTTTATAAGGCTTATGTATACTCAATTGAAAGGTTTCGATAAGATCTACAGCTTTGCAGTTGAGGGGAACCCCAAATTCCAAAGGAAAGACCAAAAAATCGGCAAAAACAGAAACCGAAAACTTATGACACAAATTTGGAGCAAAAGATGGATGATTTTGTGGGTTTTATAGGGTGATGGCTCAAGCCGGTTGATTTTTTGAATTGGGCTCGTCGTTAGCTTTCCAATGAATATAAGAACGTCGAAAACGAATACCGTATGCAAAAGTTATGTCCGTTTAATCGAAAGTGTTTGGGAATGGAATCCTACTCAGACTTGAATTTGTCTCGGGTTCGAATTAAAACTGTTATATCTTTCAATCTCTTGGGCTAAACTTACTAATATTTTTGTGAAAGTTTGTGACTATATGTAGAAGGACTCCAACAATTTTGACTAGATTTGGAATAAATTTGGCACACTTTTCAATTTTTGGGAAGGTAGATACTTTTTCAAAAGTTTTACATGGCAAAATTAGAAAAACAGCCACACCAAATTTAGATGTTAAGAGATCCAACAACTCAAGCAAGGTAAGAGGATTTGCGTCATATATGGTTCTTATTAAAAATCGTCCATAATAATTGCAAACATCACATGTAGTTTTAAATCCGAACTATATATGATATATATGGTTCTTGTTAAGAATCGTCGGTGATAATTATATATCATAGACGGTTCTAGCCATCGTTTATAAAATTGTTTGTGATAATTATAATATATACGGTTCCAGAGAACCGTTTATGATGAGATGTCTAATATAAGTTTTTTTTGTAGTAATGGGTTACACAAAGGATATGCAATGAGGCATGGTAGCATGGTTCACATATACGCTCATTGCCTCGACAGTCTTCCAGAGGTCCAGCCTGAACCGTTTGATTCCCTTTGTAAATCGATATAGATACAATGGAATCATATATAGAGAGGGAGCCGGCATGCATTCAGATTAAGCTCAAACAAGGAGGCCAAATGGCCGCAAATACGCTCATGAATAAAAATGGCAGGTTGCAATTTTCGGGTGCCGTTAGCATGCGTGGTCGCTACACATTACTTCCTCCAGTGTTCTATTTTGGGCCTTGGAGGTTTCGGGCCAAATATGCCCTGAAATTTTGTACTGGGCCTGTATACGCAAGCCCGTCTTGGATGTTGGATTTGGAAGGAGGCGTAGTCGCTAAGTACGCCTTGTTCTTTCGTGGGCGGGGGGCAAAGCACAACTGCAAAACTAACCCCGCGCCGCGAACTCTCCGGTAGCCTCCTCTCTCGCGATTCGCGAGCCGCTCTTCCCCCGCGGCGAAACCCCGGCATGACCATGCTTCTCCGCCGCCGCCTCCCACTGGTCCGCCTACTCCGGCCACTGCAAGCCGAGGCGGCGGCTTCCACCTCCTCCTCTCCACCGCCTCCTCTTCAAAAGCCTATCGCCGCCGCCGAAACCTCGCCTTGTGTCGCGCTAGGGTCACGCGTAGGGTTCCTGAATGCAGCACCGCACGCGTCGGCCTCCGCCGCCGCCTTTCTCGCTGCCGGAGCGGCCGCCGCGCTTGCGTCGCTGCCGGTGGCCTACGCAGATGCCAATGAGGAGGTGGCGACTTTTGATTTTGCTTCTATTCGAACTTACAATTGTTGTTTAGGAAGTAAGATTTTGCATGGTTTGAGCTTGATCTGTGTTTACAGGGCGCGGCCGACACGGCGATGAGCGCTGATGCGGCGGAGGGGGAGGATTTGGCCCGCAAGGAGAGGAAGAGGATAATGGAGCTCGTTCAGAGCCGAGGGATGGCGCGCGGGTCGTACCCGCAGTTTGATGTTGCAGTGAAGGGACAAAGGTTGTCCCCAAACGTTTGTCACGTTGTTGTTAGTGCTGAAAAATATTTCATACTTCGCAGCCGTTTTCGTAAATTTGAGTAAATTGTGTGCCTTATATCATATAAGCGCAAAAAAAATTAGGAGTTTGGTGTGAATGTTGTGTGATTTGAGCAATTGTTGCACTAATGGTAGAAAGGTAAGTGGATTTGGCATGGCACTGTGGTAAAAATTTGAATAAACTGAAGTATGGGTGTCAGTACAAGGACACTATGAGATAGGGGCTTGTTGGAATTTTGCGTGGTTTCTATTAGATTACAATTGTGAAAGGTTTTGTTGATTTGGCATGGCAGTCCGACTACTATGCTTGCTTAGGAGTGCAGCTTATCACTCCGTCATCAGTAGCAAACAAACAACCATGCGTAATATTCACTTAATAATAATAGTTCATTTCTCTGATTTAGTATGTTTTTCCGACAGGTGATCGTTAAATTCAATATTCCTTCAACCTGCAATGTATCACACCTCATTGTTGATCTCGTAACACATATCGGGCTTGAGGGAGAACAACGTGGTGGTGGCTCGGAGATGCTATTGCGTGCTTGGGACAGGTTAGCACAAGAAGCTGGCTGATATTCAGTTCACCACAATTTATATTTTACCATTAGCTGGTGATTTGGTTGATTGGTTCTGTTAATGGCAATCACAAATAAATAAATAATAAATAGCACAGTTTCAGCTTTGATCTGCATGCACTCACCTTGTGTCCATCCGTTCTATATGTATATTGACTTTCGGCTTAATCAGATATTCAGATTTCTGGGCCCCGATCTCTCTCTGCCTATACTGGCGTATCGTAGTTTGTTGTTTGACCAGATGATGATGGGTCATAGATATAAATGATACATTGCTTCTTTGACTCTTTTTTTTATGGGTTTCCTCCATCCATCCATCCAAACCCTAACCCTGGACCCCTCCCTGCCGCCTTTTTTTTTTTTTGCCTCTATGGTGTTTGGGCATGTTAGTAGGGTACCAAACTTTGTACCGGTTAATTGTGAAAAATTGCTTCACTATTATCAGTGTTTCTCATACAATGTTCTTCTTGCAAATGACCTGGTGATTTTTATCGATGCCATAGATCTAGGCCTTGCCAAACACCCAATATTTATCATGTTTTAATCAATAACTTCTGTTCCAGTGCAGCTGCACGTCAAATAACGTTGAACCCTCCCAAAAAGATGGCGAGCGTTGGAGATAGCAATGGAGATGATCTTTGTGTTTTAATATTTGAACCACTTGTCGGATCTGAATATTCTGTCAGTTCTTATGTATCCTTCATTAAGATTGTGAAAGCAATTATCCTGTCCTTTCTTCATTATATGAGATTCAATGCAATTTCTGATTGTTATGTGCATTTTCAGGAAATTGAATTCATCAAGCGTGGCAGTTTTAGTTTGAAAGAAATTGAAGCTTTGATCAGTGCTTTAAAATTAGCTGGCCAAAAAGATGTTAAGGAATCATCAGGGAAAGGCATTAAGTCATACGCATCAAGAAAAGGAAATGGTCAGAGATCTAAGCATGTACCCTCTATGGAAAAAACTGTATCTGATTTAGAGGCTATGGGAGTTAGGGTCTATGGGTTTGATGAAACCTCTAGCGTTCCATTGGATGGTACTGTAATGTGGGAGAACATTGCTGGATATGAACCTCAGAAAAGGTATACTATCACCAGTTTGCTGTTGTTTTTCAATCTCAAAAGAAGCAGATAATTTGTTGGAAAAGTAAAAATATTATCTAGTTAAATATGTATATGTGTTTGTCTAAGCAGAAGGATAAACATTCTCCATGGCCCATGCATAGGGTGACTCTTTTCCCCCCTTCCTGTTTAGTTGACTTATTTACTTCACAGTTTTTTTTCTGCTTTTTGGAGCTTTCTACCAATCTTATTACACAACTGCATATGTGTATTTCAATCTAAAAGTATAGTTCTTAAGCTTTATGCATATTTTTTTGTCATATTTATAGGGAGATAGAGGATACTATACTCTTGGCTTTACAAAGTCCGGAAGTGTATGATGACATTGCTCGTGGTACACGTTGCAAATTTGAAACAAATCGACCTCGAGCTGTCCTGTTTGAAGGTCCACCCGGTGAGTGACCTGAACTGTGCTTTGCCTTGAGTTGACATCTGCATGCCAAAAATCATGTTATTGCATTTTGTGCTCTCTTGTTTATTGATGTTTACAGCTATGGCAACAGTATTAGATAACTTGGTTATGCCATTTAATAATTAAAGCTATAAATTTTGTCGAGAGACCATTGAATATTAGTAAGAAGAAATTACAAGAGCTTTTTGCTTGCAATTCCTGATATTGGAAAACACATATGGTCCTTTTTGTGTACTAAAATATGATTGCGTCTGTTTTCATGTTGTTTTGTTTGCATACTTTATACTTACCAGTTACCACTGCCTCATTATTTCAGGGACCGGCAAGACATCTTCTGCTCGAGTTATTGCCAAGCAAGCGGTAAGCGATGCTCCTATATTTTTGAGAATGCTCCAAAGTAATTCCATGTTTTTAAATTTGTTAATTAAGTACTTTTGTAGTTTATAAGATATTTGATTCATTAACATTCGATTCCTTTTCTGCAACTTTTTGGCCAATGCTTAATGCTTTTGTTGTATTAAGCTTGTTGTTTGCCCTTTTCTTATTTTAGGGAGTTCCATTACTATATGTGCCACTGGAAATCATCATGTCGAAATATTATGGTGAAAGTGAGCGCCTGTTGGGATCTGTTTTTTCACTTGCCAATGATCTTCCTGATGGAGGCATTATTTTCCTAGATGAGGTATGTAGCTTCATCTTTATAGCATACATGTATTAACGATACTTCAGCAGCCATCAAATGTATTGGAAACATGGTGCTTCATATACTGAGACTGGTGGGATATTTTGTTATTCAATATGGAAAAAAATTCATAAAAAAAGTCACTTGTTTAGTCTTCAAACTGATCTTTGCCTTCTTTCCAAATGGTATTGAAATAGAACTAGTTGCACCTCCAAAACAACTTAGATCATTGTCATGTGTATAGCTTCCTGAACTAATTAAAAAAACTTAAGTTTTAACTTATGAAGATATATCATGGACTTGTAGGTCAGAAGAATTGTATTACCTGTTTAGCCTGTTTTTGCTCTCCTTTTTATAGGGTAATTCACCTTATAGTGATTTAATTTTCCTGGTTACACTGAGGTATTAATGTTACACCTTTTTTACTTTTGATGCCCTTGTTACAGGTAGACTCTTTTGCTATTGCACGGGATAGTGAAATGCATGAAGCTACACGAAGGATCTTGTCGGTAATTCTGCGACAGGTAGACTCTTTGTTTTTTCCCTTTTAATTAACAGAGCATCTTTTGAATATCAGAGCAGAAATTTCTTTAAATCACACTTTCTCTATGGTGCCCATCAGCGTTTTCAGTGTAATACTCTTGAAACCTATGTAAATCATAGGAGTTTCAACTCAGATTAAATAAGAGATGCAATACTCTTGAGATTTTCACTGTGCTGCATAAACTATGTACTGTAACAACATGAAAGCAGGTACTTTTAGCTGACAGGGCATTTTTTCATGCCTGGTTTGCCGTGCAGTTAGTTACCTTGCCGTTCTGAAGTACTATAATATTATATAGCCTCTGTCGCTATTCCATGCTAATACTTTCAGTATCCAATATTGATATTACTCAGTTTCCTGAAAGAGACCTGCATGTGGTCTCTTAGTTGCTGCCATCATGCTTATTGCAATTGATGGCATACACCGTATCCTCTGTAGCACGAACACGTGTCAAAACCGCCGTATCCGTGTCCGACACATGTCGGACACGGATACGACACGGACACGTTATGTGTCGGACACGGATACGACACGGACACGTCTCCGACACGTGTCGGTGACGTATCGGCCGATTTTGGAATTAATTTTAATTATTAAAATTCTCGACACGTGTCGGACACAGTAAATATACGAGTCGGACACGGCCTGAACATATCCAGCCCAGAAATGGCCCAGGACACGGCCGGCCCAAGCCGCCCCATCCCTAACCATAACCATAAGCGTCGATTCCCGAGTGCATCATTCCCATCGCTTGCTCGCGCTTCTCACCGCCGCCCGCTCCCGTCGGCTCCCGCATCTCGCCGCCCTTCCATCTCCTCACTCGCATTTCCTTTGCCCGTCGGCTCCCGCATCTCGCCACCGACGACATCTCTCGCATCTCGTCGCCGACTACATCTCCCGCGCGTCGCTGGCTCCCGCATCTCCTCCCTTGTAGTCTTGCCGATCTAATCATGTTACTTTTTCCTAGGTTAATGGAGTTGTTATTTCTAGAAATGGTATTCACATCAACAATTGTTGCTAGGATTAACAAAAATTCATGAGGTACATATTCCGAGCATACACTTTACAAATTACAAGTTTACAGTTTACATTATTTCAGATAATAAGTATGTGGAAACATAGAAAATAATACATATATATTATTTATTTATTATTTAAATATATATAGCCGTGTCGGCGTATCGGTATTTTTGGGAAAACGGCGAATTTCCGTGTCGGTGTCGTATCGTGTCGTGTCGACGTATCTGTGTCCGTGCATCATAGACCGTATCTTCTATTGACAATAAATAAGTTTCTTCCATGAAGATCGATGGGTTCGAGCAGGATAGACGTGTGGTGGTTATTGCTGCAACAAATAGAAAGGAAGACCTTGATCCAGCTCTCATCAGGTATAGTTTTTCTATTGCCACACCCTTTCTGTTCCTGTAAGCAGCCCCAGTTAATTTTGGCATGGCCTAGTGTATTGAAGTTGTCCTACAAGAACTCATTTTTTGCTTTCTGTGTTTTCCCAAGTGGCATACATAACAACATAGAAGCTAGGAGTACTTATAAAACAATGCTGCAATGTCGAACTAAGCTACTTGATGCCGTGATCAATTTGATCTTATCCTTTATATTTATATGGACTATTTAGGTAAACAGTATTTTTTAACTTCTCCTTTTTGCCGTTGTTAATTTGCAGCCGTTTTGATTCAATAATTTGTTTTGGCTTACCGGATCAGCAAACCCGTGTTGAAATAGCTGCTCAGTATGCAAAGCACTTGACCAAACCTGAATTGGCTCAATTTTCGTTGGCCACTGAAGAGTAAGTTCTTCATTCTGAATCTTATGGTACTGGGATTTCTAGTTCATTGTTCTACATATTTATTTTATTTGTTCAAGTCTAGCTGATTGGTCACTTCTGAATCTTGATTGTTGATTACAGTCTCACAGATATCCTCTATACACAGTTGTGTCAGGCTTGTTGGTTGGAATAGATATATAATATGCAGAAAGCCCCATTGTGTGATACAACCTGGGTTTTAGAATCTTTCTTGGACCCTGTACCCAGAAAACTGCCAGTATAAGTTTCAGCTAGTTCATGGCGGTTCTGGGCCAGGATGAACTTCAGCGCAACCTAGTTGAATTCAACAAGCACTTGTTTGGAAACAAGTCAAATTTCACTAAGAACAATCCAGCACACCAGGTTATGAGGCTTTCCCTGATTTGTTTAACTAAAATGGTGAAATTATGTGTTCCTGTGAAATTTCAGTACTTCAGCTTATAAGAAGTTCGAAGAAATAAGAATTATCTGTGCCTCTGTATACAACTTGGTACACATCATCACAGGCACCAACTTCAGTAAGCTATATCCAGGACCTCACCAGGATATTCTGGGGACAACTATGTCAGATTTTTAACAATTGTGTATTGATTTCACATGGTTAGATGCTTTATTATAGATTAGTGAAAGCTGCGTCAGTTCTTATTTGTCTTACTGCTCTATTATTTCCCATTAATCACACTGTTTGTAGCCATTTAATCATGGACGTGCATACCATGGATAAGACAGCAAATAGATCTTGCCCATTTTGTGATTCATGACTGAGCTAGCAAGGTTTCATGTGCTGACCATCCCTGTAGCATCTAGGAATATTGATGATGTACCACGTAGTTAATGAGAAATGTGTTTGTTCTGAGTTCAGACAGCTACTCGCGGTGCTAAAAAGTCATTCGAGACAAACTGTGCTGTGCGCAGCGGTTCGTTTGTCTTACTAGTTCTCAACATTGGATGCAGGATGTCAGGAAGAGACATCAGGGATGTTTGCATGCAAGCAGAAAGACATTGGGCATCAAAGGTATGGTAAACTGGCCCGCGGGTTATTTCCCCCTATCCGTTTTTTTTCATGGTCATTGTTTCACTTAGTCAATGTGGTGTTCTTCTATAGTTGATCAGGGGACAAGTTCCAAAAGATGAGAAGGGGGAGCCCAGTCTTCCTCCAATTGACGAGTATGTTGCATGTGCCGAACAGCGAAGAAACTCCTTGCCGGATAGAACTAGACGGACATCCAGATCCAGTGCTCTGAAATTAGCATGAAAATCTACTTGTCTTCCATACGTTAGTATCAATTATAATTCAAATGAGGATGTAGATATATATATTTGTTAAGCAGTTTTTTCCTGCGTCCTATGCCAATACTTAGAAAAAATGTATTTGTCCAAATTTTGAGATCAAAACACGTGGACCATTGGAGAGGGAAATTATAAATTTCTAGTAATGGATAAATATGTTTTGCTTGCATTATTTTTCCTAAACTGGATGTTTGAGCAATGTGCAAAAGTTGTGCCAGCTGCCAAAATCTTTTTTTTTTCGAGGGAGCCAATCAGCCAAAGTCATCTTTTAACAGGAAATTTTTAGTAAACAATTACAAATTAAAAGACAAGTGATTAATCTTGTTAGACAAGTGATTAACTTGTTACATTTTTCATGTTTTCTTCCTGATGCTATTGATTTATGATACTCCACTACACATTATTACAGCTAATTCATTTCAGTGTGTACAGAATTTCTTTTTGGCACTAGATAAGAGCTAGCATAAGTACGAAGGCTAATTATACAGCTACTAGAGTGCTACTGGAAAGTTGTGAGTTCTGACTAGCGTTGAGTGATCCTGTACGTACTTGTCTATGATTTGTCTAATTGATTGTGGAAAGGGCCCGGACCACTCCTCTGGAATTATCGAGATATTTTAGTGCAGGAATATATATGACGGTGGTTTTATTCTGTGTACGAGACAAATTAAATATATGCCATATGCATTTGATGATCGACGCCTAGCGAGAAGACATAGCAATGCAGCATCCCACGCTGGTCACCACATCACCAGAAAGCTATTGCCTACCTAGCACTGACTGACCAGCACGTTGGGTAACCGACATGAGATTGGAATGAATGACCGATTCTGCTGCATTTGGATCTACACCTGCATTTTCCCCCTTCCAGTAGTTTCCAAACTTCCGTTCGTTTTGTAAACACGTTTAGCTAGTCACTGAACGATCGAGAACCTGCTTTACTTTATAAGATCAAAACATTGTGCAGTTAAATATATAGCGGATGATTGAGCAATGGTCATGTAGCGGATTTGAGGAATGTGACTCTAACAGCCCGATGCGGCGATGCCCCGATCGATACCAACAATATACTACTATCTGGAAGAAGCACAGTTGATGCACGAGACGAGAGATCCGGTTACAGGAATGTCATCGGCTGCATGCATGAACAGACGAAGACAATGGCAAGCTTCCATGGAACTATGGATGGAACCGACCGAATCAGACCATCTCTTTTACATGCAATAATTAGCGCAACGAAAGAAACGGCTCCGAGCCTACAGAAACCAGCACAAGCGCACAGCCATGACAACGAAATCCAACGGTACGCACCACGTCCACGGACCTTGCGTTGTAGTACGCGCACGCCGTCCCTACCAGACACGCGGACCAGCGCGGCACGCAGCGCAACGAAAGGAACGGCTCGGCCGGGCCGGGGAGACCTGCGCCGATTCCCAGTCCGCGACGGGGCGCGCGCGCATGCGGACGTGCTCGCGTGCGCTGGGTGGGTTTCCTCGGGCAGCCGGCACGTCGCGCGTCGGCGCGTGTAGGTGCGTCCTGGGCTCCTGGCTAAAGTGGGTCTGCTCTTTTCGACGAAGACTTATGATTTTGACTGCGACTTTTGTTTTTTTAACAGTTCATATGAGAGATTATATAGTAATAAAAATTCATATATGATTTCAGTCGATGTAAATAAAGTCGGTATAATATATATTGTAATTAATTAATAGACTTTATTTTAAAAAAGATACTCTATTTAAAAGTTAACCACTATAAAAATATCAAAAACTAAAATTAAAATCTGAAAAAGAACGAGGCCGTAGCTGGTACTAATTCTGCACCATTTATCTCTCACGAGGAAACACTAACGAGTCATAATCATGGCAGCAAGTCTTCAATTCTTCATGCTTTTGTCAAGGTGTGATTAAAGTCCCTGAACATATTTAATGCGCATTTACCAGTGTAAACGAGACATAACATGATGTTTGCCTGTGGTTGGATGGTCATGTAGGCTTGCCTGGCGCATATAACCGCCGAAAAGTTTGGCTTTAAAATGGATATGCTCCTAAATTTGTTGAGTGCACAATGCAAACTTGAAATTAAAGCATCAGAGCTACATACACTAGTGTAACATGCTAACATTAGAGCCCAGCTAATTAATAAAAGTGACGCTACGTGCGGACGCAAACCTTCTGGTGTAGAGAGTAAAAAGGTGCCACGTTGAGTAGAGAGCAAGCAAAGCTTAACGTTTACTCAGCATTAAGAGCAAGTATTATAAGAGGCTGTAAGCTGGTTGTATGCTGATGTGGAGGAGAGAGAAGAGAGGTGGGCTGTAAGGGTATCTGTAGTGTATGAAAAGAGGAGGTCTTAAGCCACCTTAAGGTCAACCTTATACATTACAGGGGTGGCCTTAGCAGACCCTAAGCAAAAAAAGCTTAAGGTGGTCCTCAAGCTAAAGACACAGCCACAAGCATTAAAATACAATTTTTCTTTATCTGCCAAGTGGAACCGTCTTAAAGCCCCTTGGGTTATATACACTATGAAGTTGGTTTTAAGGTTTAGATGAGACCCACTTTAAGACCCTTTAGGTTATATACACTACAGATGCCCTAAGCTTACAGCCAGCTGAAGCATAAGAACCAAGAAACTTTGTGAGAGGAAGGGGTAGATCATACAGCCTTCAGCTGGCTGTAACTACTATATGAATAGGCTGATAAATGGGCTGTAAGTATCCATACAACCAGCTAAAGGCTGTATTATAAGATTTGCTGTTTACTTGTCCTACTACACAGATCAAGTTCCCGGAGGCCTGAAGAAACAGGCTTGAGCCTTTCTGGTAGGAAGGGCTCATCTTTTTCATTAGCAGTCTGATTTCTTTTGGATTTTATGTTTATAATTATTAACTTATGGTATAGTAACTAGTTTTTAAATAATATATCTTTTTAACATAGGTTCATAAATTAATCATAGCAGACAATATATTAAATTTATCTATATTAACTAAAATCATATATAAATTTTTGTCTTCCTTACAAACACGCAAAATTAAAAAACGTAAGCTAAAAACTATAATACAACCAAAAAAAACCCGCCAGAGCCTTCCTTGAAGGCCTAATCTTCCGTACACATTCGGTGGGAAACACGCACCGACCAACCTACTATCCTAAGGACTGCACCTCTTGGTTTATTTAATCTTTCGTGCGGACAACTGGCTGTGAACCAGTGTGACCAGAGGTAGGTATTAGACCATATCGTGCTGGTATGGCTAGGTTTATTGTGCTTCAGGTCGTATCGTGTCATATTGGTTTAACTTGATCATTTTACTATGTCGTGTCATACCAGTCCACCTTAGCTTAAGCCAGACCTAGGTACGATCTAAAGCCCGTTGCGCCGACGTTCGTGCTATACCAGTCCAAATCCAGTTCGAAATAACTATACACGATGCAGACGACGACGACGATAGTGGTAGCGGCTGCTATCTTTATTTCTCTCGTACCCGCCTAGTTAAAAACTAATTAAAATTGAATTAGTTACGTAAAAACATAGACACGTAATGCCGTAAATATTTCGAGAAAAAGTAAAATTCCCTTGAATTTTAAAGATACAATGTTACTATCTCGAATTTTAAAGATACAATGTTACTATCTCATTAAAAACCATACGCCCCAGAGTGAGGTTACCCGAGTAAGGAAAATGGTACAGTAACAATATACGTACATATTAACTATAACAATATGCGTACATAGTATATACTCATCAATGCCCAGGTCGTTCATGCGTTCGGGATCAGCGCATGCCTGCACGATTTCAGGATCCTCCAATTGATGTTGTTGCTATCCTTTAATTCCCAGTCTTTAACGCATGTGATTGCCTCCACCAAATGATTTTGAGGGATCCAACGCCTACTGAGGTTTATCATATTCAAGGATTCAAGTGATATGAGGTCGCATTATTCTGAATAAAAAACTAGTTAAAATTGCATTACATTATGACATCATATATTCATTCACTATCTCGCCCTACCAGTTTGATCAACATCAGATAAAAATACCTACAAGTCACTCTTTTTCTATTTCTAACCATCACTGTCTACTTGCCACGCTATCCTTTTCCTCTCTAAACCAAACACCTGCCCAGCACATTTAATTTTCCTTTCTCCCCCACCCGAACACCTCCCCCAAGTCCCAAATGTCTTACCTTCCCAACTCCGAAACCAAGAAGCAAGAAGCCAAGAGCACACTCCTCGCATGAAAAAAAATCACACCTTTCCTTCCAACCATCACCAAAAATCACAAATCGCTTGATGCATGTCATACTATCGTGTTCCTCATCGTGCGAGCATTCCATTCCTACAACTAGTTCACGCATGCATGAAGGTTTGAGTGAGTGGCGGAGGGGGCAGCCGAGTGGTAGGCTGGCCGCTGGTAGCACCGCAATAGCAGGAGGAGGCCAAGGCATGGCCGGAGCATAGCGAAACCGGCTGACGGGAGCAGCAGCTGAAGGCCGAACCATGCAATGTAGTGGCAGTGACGGATATGGCAAGAGCCGACCGACGAGCCCATGCCGAGCGACGTGGATGGAGGCCCATGGCACGGTGGCCGACGGCCGGACTCGGCGTAGTTGGCTGGGAGAAAGAAAGTGGTTATCGGCAGTGGAAGAAAGAAATGAAGGAGAGAGGAGAGCAGTCTAGAGGGAAGAAAAAGAAATGGAGGCTCGCGAGGAGGTCGTTGACTCGTCGCCATGCTGCATGCGGTCGCCTAGTCTGCTACCGTGCCGGCCATGCCCGCCGTGCCCTCTATGCCGGGCCAGCCCGAGCACGGTACGCTGCACGGGGCCGTGCCGTGCCGCCCGATAGACCGGCTTTCCAGGCCCAGTCTAGCCCGCTATTCAGGCCGTGCCGGCCTGGTTCGCCACATGGCGTGCTTGGGCTGTGCCAAGTCGGCTGAGCCTCGGGCTGGCACGAAATAGCTCGGCCCAACTTTCACCTCTAAGTGTGACTAAAAGGGGAAGTATCTAGGGAAAGCTCTAACTGATTGTAAGAACAACATCAGTGTTCTAAGATCGAACGGACGATGTTTCTCCTCACATGATCCAATGGCTCAGAAGTCAGAACGGGAGCTCGCACGGTTACATTGAAAATGTGGTTTTTGCTGGAACAAATCCCATGCACCGTACAGCAAGAGTTATGTCCATCGACGCTACATATACCAAATGAACATTGACCGCTCACTAACTTACACCAAGAACACTGTTCAGGGATTCAGGCTTCATGGCCACTTCGGCTCAGAGAAGACTATTGTGATTGGTGAGTACGATGTATATATATCAAGAGCAATTTGTTTGTGCACGCACGACGCATCAATGCATCATACTCTCTCTATATACGGGGATTGCTAAACCCTGAATATACTACGGCGAAGTTTTGCATTGAGTTTGAGTCGAAGCAGCAGAGAAAACGTAAGAGAGCAGCGGAGTTTCCTATACATCAGGGTGGGCTATAACTTCTGGACCGACAGATCATTCCTTTGCTCTTAATAAGTGTGTCGACAAGCAAGAATTGTCAGGACTCTTGACAGCTCCGTCTCAATAATTCACAATCATCCACAACACATTTTTTTGGGTTTAGCGACAACTACAAACAACTACAAACAACAGCGTGCGGGGGTGGGCGGCGGGCCACCCTAGCGAGGATGCGGGATGGGTGCGTCGGGCGGATTAGGAAATCAGGGAGGCCGACCGCTTGCACGAGTGGTTTATACAAGCCGCTGCCGAAGCGTACGCCTTCTATCTGGTTTTTTCGGCTTCTTATGACCCAACCCCTCTTCATGCCATTCACCCTAGCAATGAAGAGATATCTGTTCACTTTCATGCCATTCTGATGACCCAACCCCTCTTTACCATGCGACGCCCTATTCCCACTGCTACCAGCCAGGCCTCACATGTACATCACTCCGTTTTTTAACTTTACAGCGAGCGTTGAAAGCCCATTCCGTATAGCGAGCTCTTGCTTGCTGTATCATACGTACACAGAACCGTGCTCTTTTTATTACCTGCTCTGTGCTTTGAAGGCTGGCTCTGCGCAAAGCCAAAGGTATGCAGGCAGGCAGCAGCATCACGTGCCGGCCGCCCGGTTCGCCCGTCGCCAGCCTTGCTGATCACCCGGCCGGCAAGCTTATTTTCTCGCCCGCAGGATGCAGATCGGGGCCGGCGCCCCACCGCGCTCGCGGGGGCTGAAACGGCAGCCTTTTTCCAGCGCGCTCACGCGTCGGCCCGACGTCGGCTCTCGGATGGTTGGCTGCGTCGCGTAGCTCGCGCCGTTTCTTCCTCACCGGGCTGACAAGCGTACGTCGGTGAAAAAGAAACAGAGGATTACAGTTAGGCCCCGTTTGGTACAGCTCCACCACCGGTTCCTGGAGCTGTTTGGAGCTGTTTTGTGCCAAACAGGGTACAACAAAATAGCTCCACCCAAGGAGTCTCTTAAAACCTGCTGAGACAAAAGTAGCTCCTTAGGTGGAGCAGGCCCGCCTCGAGGGGGCGAGCGGGCGGCGCCGGGCCCCAAAATCAGGGCCCCAATCCCCATATACATATAACATATACTATGTATTATACAGTATACTATCCCTGCCTCCCTGGGCCGACTTCTCGCCTTGTTCTCATTCTCTGAATCTGAAGTCTGATCGTCTTACGTCTAGGGCCGGCGTCATCACCGCATCACACCGCGCCGAGCCGCCGAGGGTGGTCATCTCTCCGCTGCCGCGCGCACGCCCCCGCGGACGTCGGTAGCGACCAAGCCGAAGCGCCGAGCCGACATGCGCCGCCGAGTCTCTCGAGTCTCGGTCTCTCATGTGTTTGATGTTTCCGCAATCCGGCTTCCGCTTTGCATGCATGCGGTCTGCGGCGTGTCGGCACGCCTACCAACGCCTAAGATCGCCGGACGGCGCATGCGAGAATCGATTGCGATTGCGAGCGCGCGCGTGCCTAAGATCGGCGTGTGGGACGACTAGAGTTGGAGTCCGCACTTGAGTTCTTCGGGAAGCTGGGGAGGGAGACTGGGGTCAAGGAATTCAATGCGATGATTAGGGTTTATTGGACAAGGCGAGGGCTTGCAGGGATATTGACTCAGCGGTGGAACATATTTATAGGTCATATCGCCTCTTTGAGATGATGAGAGGTAGGGGGCTTCCGATCGAGGAAGATACTTATGGCCCGTTCCTCTTGTATCTGGTTGATGTGGGGATGTTGGGGGAATTTGAGATGTTCAGTACATTCTTTAAGGATGCGAATCCACAGTCCTACAGATTAGCTTATTATGAGATGTTGCTTTGGATTTCATCAGCTTGTTAGAATTACTTGATCTAACAAAAGCTTCAGGCTCAATGTACATATCTAGTATATTCAAATCTTTGGGTAGGTTAGAACTGGCAGACTACGCTGAGAAACTTCTTCAGGAGATGAGGTCAAAAAGGTAATGAGCTGTATGACAATAAGATGGACACATATGTAATATTATATGAAAATCTTTGCATTGTTTTTATGACAATTGGAGAATACAGTGCCATTTCTTATTCCTTTTCCCCTTTCAGGTCTCCCAGTGCGTTCTTCCCTTACCTGCTAATGTTATTTGTTTTCTATTTCAGAATCTGCTGATGGAAATATTTCATCCTTAATTTTGGAGTATACTGCAAATATACCAAACATAGCGGTGAGGAATCTCTTATGATGACTACTGGTAATACTCATAGCTTAATATAAAATGAATGTTATGTGTAGTGTTCTTCAATCCTGTACAAAATGATCTTGTTACAATGTGTTCTAAATAAAAGATACAAAATCCGTAATTATTTACATAACAAATTATGCAATTCATGGCCTTGTCATATGGTATGGTGTTACCTTTCTTATTATATTCAAAAGGAGAATGCTGTATTTTCATAATGCACATCACATGCTTGGAAAATGCAGCACATTTATATTTAGATATTTATACTAGGGCCCCTATTTTTAGTTTCGCCCCGGGCCTCTAAAATCTCAGGACCGGCCATGGGTGGAGCTGAAAAAAGTAACTTCACCCAGCTCCGTGTAGAGAGTCCTGGTGCAGTATTTATGTGTGGCACGTAGCAGCTCTGCAGTGGGCCGTGAATACGTGGTACGTTGGTTGGTGCAGCAGCTGTGCAGCGTGTGTACCAGCACGGCGCTGAAGCCGAAGTGAAGCTCCAGGGTCCGTGGATGTGTATGTTGGTGCGTAGCATGCCAGCATGTTCACCAGCAGTCTAGCACTATACTTATCAAAAAAAAAAAGTCTAGCACTATTTTACGCGGTCAAGTCTTTCACTCGGTACTACCCTCCCTAGGAGAGAGATACAGGGATGCCCATTATTTGAAAGTAGCTTTCCGGAAGGGATTACAGAGGAATTGAGCCCCAAGATACAAATACGACAATTATTTTTCTTTACATGCCCCTACGGTATATATATATATATAAATATATATAAATATATATATATATATATAAGCCAAAGTTTTATGTACAGAAAAAGAAAAAACAAAATATGTTACTAGGACAACCCCTTAGGGGCAAAAAAAATCAATTAATTGAGTCTAGCCAGTCATGGAGAGTTTGTGTTGCTCGATGCGCAGGCATGCAGCTTGAGCTCACTCTTGGAAAGACTTCCAGCTAGCAATATTTGGCGTGGTATTCTCAAACACTCTACTGGGGCTAGAAAGTTCTTAATCAGTGTGAACATTGAAAGACCCCAAAAATTTCAAAAGATTTTTTTGTGATTTTTTTAATTTTTGAGTGAATTTTGGCCCCTTTACTTTTTCCAAAAATCCCTCCGAAAATCGCTTCCCTTTTCGGCTTAGCACCTTCTCCGTTTCGCTGGCGCCTTTCCCCTTTCCCGCCTCCTTTCCGCCCGCGCCCACGCGCGAGTGCGCCCCGCCCACGATTTCACCACGCCGCCTCCGCACCGTGCTGTCGCCGTCCGCCTGCGATCGCGCCATGTCACCCACGACCGTGTTGTCCTGTCGACTCACGGGCCCACTCGCCAGTCCCCGCCACTTGTCCCTCCTTCGTGCGACGCGCCTCCGCCCGTGTTGTTTGCTCACCTGCTCCCGCACTCGCTCCCTCGCCATTACTCACGCGCAGAGCCCGGTCACAACTCCGTCGCTCGGAAGCGACTCTCCAGCAACTCCCCGTCCCTTTTGTTAACCGCTGGTGCCGCACCCATCCCCCTCTTCCTCTTTTTCTCCCCCTCCACCGGGGCTTTAAGGCACCCCCTTCGCTCCCTCGCACTCCCGTGCTCCCCAAGCCTCCCCCACCCCTCATCTGGTTCCCTGTGACTCTCAGGGCCTGTTTGGGAAAGCTCCACCAGCTCCAGATTCACCAAATTCAGATCCAGATCCACTTTTCCAAACCAAACACTTCCAGCTCCAGCAGCTCCACCGTGGATCTGCTCCACCAAAACCATGGATCTGGCTCCAGATCCACCAAATCCATGGAGCACCTCAAGGGGTGCTCCACCAAACTCAAATTGGTGGAGTTGGGGAAAATTACCCACCATTGCCACTGGTTACACAAAAAACGGTTCGTTCTTTTCTTTTTTTCCCCCCGCCTCCTCCCGCGTCCGCCTGACCGCCTCCTCCCGGTCTCCGCCTCCCGGCCTCCTCCTCCCCCGCCTCCTCCTCCCCCGCCTCCTCCCGGCCCCCGCCTCCTCCGGCCTCGCCTCCCGGCCTTGCCGCCTCCTCGCGTCGCCGTGCGCTGCTGCGCTGCCGCCGCGCCGCGCCGCCCGGCCTCGCCTCCCCGGCGCGCCGCCTCCCCGCGTCGCTGACCGCCTCCTCCCGGCCTCGCCTCCCCGCCTCGCCTCGCCTCCCCGCCTCCTCCGGCCCGCCTCCTCCGGCCTCGCCTCCGCGCGTCGCTGTCGCCTCGCTGCGCGCCGCCGGCCGCGCCTCCTCGCCTCCTCCCGGCCTCCGCCTCCCCGCGTCGCCGCTGCCTCATGCGCCGCCGGGCCGCGCCGCCTCCCCTCCTCCCGGCCTCGACTCCCCGGCGCGCCGCCTTCCCAGCGTCCGCCGTGCGCGCTCGCTGTGCGCCGGGGCCGCGCCGCCTCCCCACCTCCTCCCGGCCTCCGCCTCCCGCGTCCGTCCCGCTCGCTCGCGCCGTCCCGCTGTTGGGTTTTTTTTTCATTTTGCCCCTGACGCGTGGGGCCCAGGTGTAAGTGAGAAGAGAGGGAGGTGGAGCTGTACCAAACACTTTGACGAATCCCAGATCCACGATGGAGCTGCTCCACGGTGAATCCAGCTCCAGATCCACCTTTTAGGTGGAGCTGGAGCTGGTGGAGCTCTGCCAAACAGGCCCTCAATCACCCCCGTGCGCCACCGATTGAAGCTTTGCCGCCTCGCAGCTCCGTTGCTATCCTCCCCTGAGCCGGCGACCCCGTAAGCCGATTTTTCTCCTCCCTTCCCCATTTTTCGATTCCTTTCGCTCAGAGCATCTCCTCTGTCCCCTAACCCCCTTGGTGCACTCCTCCGCCCAGGTGCAAGTCTATGGAGTCCCAGCGACGAAGCTCACCACCGGCTGAGAGACTTCCCCGTGGCCAGCCTCCCTTCCCAGCTAAACCTACCACCGTTCTCGTGAGCCCCAAGCCTCCCAAACCGTGAATCACCTCCCTTTTTGGCTCAAAGACATCCGATGAACATCTGAGCCGCCGCAAAGCCCAAACCTCCCCTTCTGTCGCTAGTCGCCCTCGTTGATCCTTGTTCCTCCCTAAGCCCCAAAATGGGATCACCGCACCGAGAGCTACCTCCTAATACCCTCCATAGCCGTCGGGGACCCTCGTCATCGCCGGAGAACGGAGGCACTCACGCCTCTGTCTCTTGGCCGAGCGAGTAGCGGGAGGTTGAAGACGACAGCCCCCCGATGACGTGGTCGCATCTCCGCCCTTCGTTCCCTCCGTTGCCATTTAAAGTCAGCCGTCAGATGGTGTCATCTTCGCAGCCGTCCGATTCCACTAAACTTCCACCCTCGCAACCGCCCGATCCGGTCCCCTCCGCTGCCGTCCGATCCATCATACCGCAGTGCATCCAGAGCGTTCACCCGCTTCGCATCGTCACCGTCCGCGCTAGCCACGTGTCGGCCATCCACCGAGGCAAGGCGCGCGCGCTGGGCGAGGTCGCGCGCCGCTTCGGCGCGTGAGGCCAAGCGCGCGGGGCAGCACTGTGGCTTTGGGCCGGCCCGACACTGTTCATCCTAATTTCCAAAGATTTTCTATTTTCCAAAAATCCAGAAATCAAATAAAATCTTAGAAAATCCCAAAAATTCCCAAATTGCACCATCTTGCTCATTTTGATGCCCTGAACCTATTTTTGGCCTCCAATCCACCAAATTCATCACAGAAAAATTCAAAAATCTCCCATTTGAATATTTATGTATTTTACTCCTTTTTCATAGATTTATTTCTCCTCGCTTGATTAGGCTCAAGCCGGACTTATGTTATTTTTTGTATGTTTGCGCTAGCTTCGGAGTTTTCATAGGCTTCGGTGCAAGGGCAGGATCAAGGGAGCTTACGAGATTGCCGAGATCGTTGAGATTCAAGGCTAGTCGCAAAACCTTGACCATATTGAATCCCATGTCGTTTAATTATGTTAACATGCTATTTGCATTATTGTTATTTGTGAAATGATAATTGCTTAAAAATAAAATGTTTAGAATGACATGATATTTAGATAATACCTGCCACCAACAATTGCCATGTTAAATTGTAAGCCCTACCTTTGTCAACCCTAGAAGTACTCTAAATTAGGGTATAAATACATGTAGTATTTACATTTCACGCAAAACTTCACACAACTAAGGTTGTGCCCGCGGGCCGATAGATTTGGAAAATTGAGAAGTTAGGGTAAAGGTGCTGTGGAACACCGTGAGGCGGTCTTCGCCCACCCCTTTACCCTGAGTCCGAAGTTGGTCATCCTGTGAAATGTTAAGGACTAGACCTTTACGCCAAGCAAATGACATAGTGGCCGCTCAACCACAGGTGTTGACTTGTCAACCCTGGTTTAGTAGCTGCTCAATTCGAGTGAAACCATACATTGGGAGTTGGTATGGATCAGCAGATCCAGACCGGACAACGATAGGTCTCCACAACTCGGGCCTGGCGTTCCGTATCGACCAACGGATACCCGAGGGTGTGCGAGCTCTTAACCTATCGGGTAGAGTGTATACCAAGAGTTGAGCAGTGAAACGACCCTGTTTCGTAACTCAGTCATGAGGGTTAAGAATGCCTGTGGCTAAAGTTGGGCAACTCTGCAGAGTCAAACAAAAAGGTATTCGAATACGCCGTGCTCTTGGTTAATGGAGCTGTGTCTATTGGGTGATTCCAGCAGCGAGGCATAAGTAGTTTTTTCAATTATTTTAATCTGAGTAAGTTAGTTAATTAACTTTGAAAGCAAACCCCCTCTTAATCTTAAGGAGTAGTCATAGGCTTTGGGTTTCCAAAAGTGTTTACAAATAAAACTGCATCCACTGCAATTAATAAACCTAGTATACTTCCATCCTTTGTTTATCCGTGCAAACTAGTTAAGTTAGGGTTCCCTTTGTGACTTGCTGAGCTGGTTAGCTCATGGCTTGCTAAAACCTTTCAGAAGGTCAAGACACCGGTAAAGGTCTCCCCGTTGAAGAAGCTCCAGAAGAGCCATTCTACGACGAGGATCCTTGGTTTTAGGTCTCGATCGTGCTCAAGTTTCCTGGTGGTTTTTGTAATGTAATATACTTTGGGCTTGCACGCCCGTTGCAGAAGATTTTGGTTGTTAAACCATATGTTGTAATATAAGTTGGCTCTTTTGTTGTAAGCATGTGTTGTGATGATATTCTCTTGCTCGACACTCCGTAACTGTCCAAGCTTGGGTAGTTGCGAAATGCCGGGTCCTGGCGCCCCTGGAAACGGACTGTTACAAACATGCGGACACTATCGCCCATGGCCCACACCGGTCTCCGGGCACCGTCCCTTGCCCCCTCGCCGAATCATCGCCCACGGCCCACGCCGGTCAGACCCCCCTGCTGCTCCCCTTGGCCACTTGGCTCTATCGCCACCAGCTGCTTCCAATGACCTAGCCTCCTACGCCGCACTGTGGCTCCCTTGGCCGCTTGGCTCAACTCGGCCTCCAGCTGCTCCCAACCTCTTGCACTGCGCACCGCTAGCTGAGAGTTGCTCCCGCGCTAGGCCCCTCGCTAGGCCACTTGGCGTCTTGGTCCGCACCTAGTATGCATGAGCCATAGCCCTCCTGTCCTAGTCTAGCTGGCCTGTTGGCTTCGCCAGTCTGCGTCTCCATCCCCTCCGTTCCTTGCTAAGCCTTGATGTCACCTCGCCAAGCCACGCACCACTGCCTCGCTCTTGCTCTCCTCCGCTGTCCAGCCGCATGCATGCCATGCCAAGAGAACGAGCTATGATGGCACCATCGAGAGGTGCCTGAATCAAAGCCGTTCGACCTACCACCTGCATCCAACGTCGATGCCACAGCCATGTTGTTGTCTTCCTTGCCTATAAAGCCTAGGCCACAACAGCCTTTCCCTCTCTTCTGCGTCCCTGAGACCACGCCTCGCCACCGCCATCCTCCATCGTCTTCCTCAAATCCAATGAATTGCCGCCCTGTTTCTTGAACCACTACCGCAATCCGCCAAAATTCGTCGTCTTCTTCACTCCCCTCATCAAATTGAGTCCTTGTCCACCGTTCCCACACTCCTACACCCCCACTGGACCACTACCCCATTATCTTCTTCCCTGAGAGGCACTTCATCGCAAGCCACACCATGGCCCTGCTCTGTCCATGCCGCCGCTCCAAGCCTTTCCACACCTCGACGCCCACATCACGTTGACCACCATTTCCTCCTGATTCTTTCTGTGCCAAAGACCAAGTTGGACCACCACCGGTGCTTGCTATCGTCGAGCCCCTCCGCACTGCCATGTCCACCACCAACACCAGCCTCCCCATCGCTTCCTCTACCCCTCTCGTCCACAAAAATGGAATCCCATCCTCAGGAACATGCTATGTGTGCGCTCTCCCTCCTTGTCCCCACTGAAATCCACCGTTGTTGTGTCCTAGCCACATAGCCCCTCTTAAGCTGGGCTGATCTTGAACTTTTTTTATTTTTGGGTGTGCCCAGGCATACTGGACACCCCTACCAGCTCGTCCCCTGCACCTTACCATACCATTGCTGTCAAATGTGCCAAGCTGCGATAACAAAAAGTCCCATGTAAAAAGTAGAACTAAAGATAAATATAGTTCATTCTACCTTTAGCTTGACCATTATCATTTAACCATTATACTCCTTCCATTAATAATGTATGACGATTTAGAATTTGAGTGGTCAAACTTCTTTAATTTTGATCGCTAATATGACAAAACTATTTAGATTGATCATATAAAATATAAAAATTGTACCATTAGATTTGTTATAAAATATAAAGAAGAAGGCTTATGTACGGGGAAAACAAAATATGTTACAACCCGTTGGGGCAAAAACATCAACTAATTGAGTCTAGCCAGTCAAAGAGAGTTTGTGTTGCTCTTTGACTCGATGCACATGCAGCATTAACTCGAGCCCTGTTGAAAAGACTTCATTTCCGTAGGGATGACCATGTTTCTGTTTCATTTTTTGGTTTTCCCCCAAATGGATTTTGTATCATTCTGTCTCTGGATCGAACTCACATGACTAGTAGGGGTATTTTGGTTTGATAAATATGCCTCCCTCCAATCATCAGCATTACAGCTAACATAATACATTTTAGGGTCACCTACTTCTAATTAACAGTGTACTTTTTTTTTTCTTTCAGATTCTTAAAAAAAAACTTTCCTAGGTCGACAATAATTTGTACTAGGTTGTAGTAACATATTTGATCGTGTCAATCACCACAAAGTCCCATGCCGATCCAACGTACGGAACAACAAATCCTCTATTTTCCCGTCAACCTTCAGTCTGTTGATTGGTCAAGAATAACAAGACACGTGCATTGTTCGTGGGCGTACATGGAGGTGGGAATCGGCCGTGTTTTCTGGGCAGTCCAAGGCCCGACCAGCCCAATACGACCTAAACATAGCATAGACATGTCACATATCGGGCTGTGCCGGTATGGCACGAACAAAGGGGCTAGAAAGCTGGCCTGTCGGGCGGCCTGGCCCAGTGAATCATGTTGCGCTCAGACCGGTCCAGCACGGCGGGCACGCCCATGCCGGCGGCCGCCTCGGCCTTGCCTCCCGTTGCCATCCCATAGTCACTACTCTCACGGTCATCCCCATAACCACAAGCCATTAAAGAGCAGAGAGAGAGAGGGAGGGAGGGAGGGAGGGAGTAGAAGGGAAGGACTGGAGTATACCAGAGCTCGGACGAGTGACGGCCGCAGGAGGAGTGAGGCAGCCAGAGTCGAGGGCGGCAGCCGAAAGCTTGTCTCGCTTTGCATACTTGCATCGCTCATGAGCGTGTCGACAGAGGGGTTGGGGGTCGCGATGCTGCCTCCGTAGGCGCCAGCGCCGGTGCTGGCACCTTCGCCTGCTCCACAGCCGGAGACTTCACGAGCGGATGGAGCCGTCTCTCAGCCTCCTACTCCTACCGCAATTGCCTCCCGCGCGCTCACGCGACCATCAATCTCGACCTCCCTCACGCCCGCCTCGCCGACGCCGGTTGTAGAGAAGATGGCAAGGGGGTCAGAAGAGGAGAGGGAGGAGGCTGGGGGGTCAGAGGAGGCGGCCGAGAGAGGAGAGGGATACGACGGAGGTGGTCAGGGAAGCGGCTGGGGAGAGGAGGGAGGTGGCTGGGGGGTTGAGGGAAGCGGCCGAGGGAGGGGAGGGAGGCGGCCGGGGGAGGAGAGGAAGGCGGCCGGGGGGGTCGGGGAGGTGGCCAGGGGAGGAGAGGGAGGCGGTTGGGGAGGAAGGAAGAAATGAACCGGAGACTCGGCGGCAAAGGGATTTTATGGAATGGGGATTTGACATTTTTCGATTTAACTCTCCAGGTTTTCTAAACTCTACAAATAGGTCCTTGTCCATTTTGATTTCTTCTATTCTAGCCCTCAGAAACTCTGATTTCATTACGAAAAAATTCTACACATCCGCTGTGACATATACATATGTACAGAGTAGTCCCTAGAATGCCAAATTTGAAGATTGAGTTAGGTTTTGGAGGTGTGAATGTGTGATGTATATATATGAGATGAGGAGAAAGATTACGATGGTTGGATCTTAATCCAATGGCTGAAAAAGTAACTGAGATATGCTATGATTTAGGCCGAGTTCATTTTTGCACTTACGATATGAGGTGTCTTTTATTGTTCTTCATTTTTGCACTTGTGAATAGTGATATAAGGCATCTTTTGCTGTTCTTTCTTAAGAAACATCATGATATAAAAAATAAAAAGTATTTTCAACGTTGCTCTCCCTTAGGTCACCACCACCGAACCCTAGGTCACATGCTCGCGGCTCTCTTGCTTCTTCGCGTAAAACCAGTAGGGTTGGACTGCTGGAGAAGAAAATCAAACAAATCAACATATTCTAACATATATTTATAACTTTTACAGCATAACTCACCCTATTGTGATTTTATTTTATGTAAGCAAATTAATACTACATACGCTTCTAATTCTAACATAGCTCCCTTCACCGATTGTCTTTTTAATTGCGTGCCCCATGTTTTTATGCAACCAATTCAATTTTAACTAGATTTTAACGAGACGGGTATGAGAGAAAGGAAGATGGTGGCCGCCGCCACCATTATCACCGCCACCTTCGTCGTGTATAGTTACTTCGGGCTGAGCTTGAGCTGGCACGGCGGGCTTTGGGCCGTGCTTAGGCCTAGCAGGAGGCGAGGCGGGGTGGCACGGCGGGATGACTGGGTCAAGCTGGCACGGCCCAACTCCCAGCTCTAGGCGTATATAATAGTGACAATACTGATATTATAGTATATATGGTCCATTAGGTGGTAGTATACTCAGCTTAGACTTTGTTCACAAGTATCGTGTCTTTAGGCTGAAATAAATTGTAGTGATTACTAGCCTTTTTGAGTTATTCAATTAAATAAAAATAGAAAAAATAGAAAAACACTATTATATCTTTATGATGCAAAGAAAAAAGGAAAAAGAAAAATGGGAAAAAGAAAAAAAAAAGATGCGTTAAGAAACCAACGCGTTCTCTTTTGGCTTCAGAAGCCAGAGAGTTTGTTTTTTCAGGCTGCAACTTATTAGTCTAATAAATAATAATTACTGAGAAAAGACAAAAACCGCTTAAAAGACAAAAAGAAGAGAATGAGAAGATGATTGGAACGGAGCCTTAAGGGCGCTCCTAAGAGCAAGTACAATAATGGTCTTATAGCCAAGCTAGTCAGTATTTTTGTTGATGTGGAGGAGAGAAGAGAGGAGAGAGATGAGAGCTTGGCTCTCAGAGCAAGTATAATAAGAGGTCATTAGTAGGTCAGATCTTGAGGTGGAGGAGAGAGAGAGGAGAGAGAGAGAGGTGGGTGTAAGTTCTGACCACCAAGCACAAGAACCAAGAAACTTTGTGAGAGAAAGGGTGGGTCATACTGACCTTTAGTGGTCAGAACTACTATATGAATAGACCGATAAGTGGGTCAGAGTGTTCATACACCAATCAAGGTGTATATTAGCCTTACTCTCATGCAAGCAACAAGCTGGGCACGGGAGCCTATGTAGTGGTGGGCCTAGATAATAAATGTATGTGAGGAGGAATAGGAAAGAGAATATGAGACATGGTACCACATAATAATAAAAAATCTTTTGTAGATAAATTATTGTATAACTTGGCTCTTATAACTTGACTCATAGCCAAACACTTAGCTCTATTATTGGACTTGCTCTAATGATCCTTATTAAGCAATGTCTATAGCATTAATTAGTCTGCTAAGTAGGATTTACGCTAAGGTAGAGATGGAATTAAAGACGGGAGAGAGAAAAGCAATATCTCATGCAAACACCTTTGGGCACAAAATCTAACACTAAGGAAGAGAGAGAGAAGGAGTGAAAGCTTGGTGAAATTTATTATCTGATTCTACGGATGGATACTACATATTAAATTTGATGATGTCTATAATTATTCTTAAATAATATAAAAAGTATGAAAATAACACAATAGTATCAACTATTGGAAGTGTCGTGGTATCCGACTAAATTGGTGAACTATCGGCCCTGATCAACTCGGTTTCGGCTTCTGGCTTATTTTTCACTATTCATAAGTTTCGTCTTTTTCTGAATTTTTGGCTTTTTGTTGAGCTTTTTTGCCGGTTCTTTTTTTTCCCGTATTTGTTTGTATTATACGTAATGGGCTAACATATTTTTTATATTTTTAAATTTTTAAATTTAATTATGCTAAATAAGCCTCTATCATTCTGATGCTTTTTCAGTCATTCTGATGTTTTCAGCTATAAGCTATGAGCTTTTCAGCCGAACCGATCACCACCAAAGCTGTGTTCCATGCATTTAAAGAGGGAGGAGAAAAAAAAGAAAAAGTTAGAAAAGAGTAAAACAAAAAAGAGGCATAAATAAACGCGCCGTCCTCTTCTGGATCTCCCACTTCGTCTACTACCTATCAGGTATCACTCGTTCGTACCGTAGCTTCCATGCCACTCCACGGTGCCGCCTACTCCTGACCCTGCACACGCCAATAAACTTGGGCGTCACTTCCCGGCTTCTCGCTGCGCTGCGCTGCTCGTGGTCGCGCCATGGGCACCGTCGCGCGCCCGCCCGGAGCCGAGCCACTGAAGCAGCGCGTAAACCGCTGCCTCCTCAAGCTCTCCGACCGCGACACCGAGGCCATGGCGGTGGCCGAGCTCGAGGCCATCGCGCGCTCCCTGGCCGCGGACGAGCTCCCGGCCTTCGTCTCCGCCGTCTCCGACGCGCGCCCCACCGACAAGACCCCGCTCCGCCGCCACGCGCTCCGCGTCCTCGCGCTCGTCGCCGCCTCCCACCCTCGCAGCGCCGTCGCGCCCCTCGTCCCTCGCATCCTCGCGGCCGCGCTCCGCCGCGTCCGGGACCAGGACTCCTCCGTGCGCGCCGCGCTCGTCGACACCGCCCGCGCGGCGGCGGCAGCGTCCGCCTCCGCGTCCGCCGCGCTCCGCCCCCTCACGGACGCGCTCCTCCACGAGCAGGACCAGTGCGCCCAGCTGGCGGCCGCGCTCGCCACGGCCGCCGCCGTCGAGGCCTCCGCCCCCACCGCCGACCTCGCTTCCTACCTCCACAAGCTCCAACCCCGCCTCCTCAAGCTCCTCCGCAGCAATGCCTTCAAGGCCAAGCCCGCGCTCATCACCCTCATCGGCGCCTCCGCGTCCGTGGCCGGCGCCGCCGAAGTCACCGCTTCTGTCCCTTGTCTCCGCGACGCAATCGCCAGTGACGACTGGTCGTCTAGGAAGGCCGCGGCCGAGGCGCTTGCCATATTGGCCTTAGAACACAAGGATCTTCTCTTGACCTACAAATCCTCTTGCATTGCCTTCTTCGAGGCCAGGAGGTTCGACAAGGTTGGCCTTCTATTTGGTTCGGATCTTGGCGAGACGACATCCTGTTCTGGATCTGTGTGGGTGCTGAGATTTTCGGTGTTCTTGTTCGGCAATGCAGGTCAAAATTGTGCGGGAGTCAGTGAACAGGATGATCGAGGCGTGGAAGGAGATCCCAGACGTTGAAGAGGACGAGTGCTCCTCTGGTGCGCCCCCGGCGTCGCAGGCACAACGGCAATCTTCTCTTGCAGGTGATACGCTAATGTGGAGCTGGGACATGTTCTTTGTAGTTTCGGTTGCTACTTGTTGTGCAGATCTGGTAAATTTACGTTTGCGTTCTTGCAATTTTGTATGTTCCAAGTTAGGAAAGAACCACATAAATGAAGTGCTTTTGATAAAGAGGGGGAGTCTATTGTGTTGCTATTTGATTTGTTACCAAAATCCTGAACAATTGGGTATGTACTGGATCTATTTTTTTGACACAAATGATCTTGTAATGAAACAGGGAGTGCAAGTGATGGGCGATGTCCAGCTGCTTCCCTAGGCTTAAACTCAGTTCAATCGGCGACAAGAAGGAACAGATTACCTACGAGCAGGTCACCTCCCCCTGATGCGTCACCCAATGCCACCAAAAGGCATAGCCCTTCATCCATCAGAAACAAGAAGCTCTCACCACCTTCATACCGTGAGGTGGGCCAAGCCAAGAATTGCGACTACAAGGTTGGCATTGCTGTTGCTCCGGATGCCACCCCGATCAAAGTGGTGACAGAGGAGAAGCTTCTGCAAGGAGGCAATGTGAGATCAAGACTGGAAGCTAGGAGGACACTTTTCCAGGGTAGCGAGGAGAGGGCGACCAAGTTCGCTGGGCTGAAAACGGGGTCACGAGTTGTTCCGTACGAGGGAGGTGGTAATTTGGAAGAGATTTCTGAGGTTGAAGGTGGATCAGAGAGGTTTCAGTCAGGTCACAAAGATGAGGGCTTGTTAGAGATCAGGACGCAGCTGCTTCAGATTGAAAATCAGCAGACCAGTTTATTAGATCTTCTCCAGGTGATTTTCCTTTGTTATGTTGGACCTTAAATATTACAATTCAATTCAACTAGGCACCTAAACCTTCATGTTAAATGACAAATTAGCTAGTGTAAACTGTTTGAGCAGGTTTAGCTGGTTTTTACGGTTGTTCATTAAAAAAGGTACATTTGCTATTAGAAACTGATAGGTGGTTTTGTCAATAAGTTTGATCTTTCGGCTTTTCAAATCATGCCAGAAGTACACTAGGCATTCCTTGTGAGGCTAATAGTGCTCGTAGCCATGAAACGTGTCCGCAGAAATTAATAAGTAAAACCAACTTCGTCTCATTACATTGGCTATTTGGTAAGAGGAAGCGAACTTCAGGCAAGTTAAATTATGCCTAAAACTGTCGGTGGTCAGGACAATCACAACATTTGTGTTGGTTGTAAAGAAGGTAACGTTTGGTCATCATGCATAATGCCAGAAAGGGGTGCTGCAAAAGATTGCAAAGTTTTGTCTCAATACGTGCCAATAGTCAAATCATTGTGTTGACATTTGTCAAGGACAATGTCTTAATCTTCAATTATCATCATTTCGAATCTGACCCTGCAGAAGAATCAGTTTATTCTTTTTGCTGATTTACCTTCATCTGTCATGCATCAATTGATATGTTAAATTGCAAGCCATATAGTCATTAGTCATTGCGGGACTTGCAAGCAAATAATTCACGCTACAAGCTTCTGATATCCTCCATATTTGTTGAAAGCTCATCCACATGTATTTCATTTTGTTTATCAGAAATTTATGGGGAAATCTGAGAATGGCATGAATTCGTTGGAGACAAGGGTCCATGGGCTGGAGATGGCACTGGATGAGATCTCTCGTGATTTAGCCATCTCTGCAGGAAGGATGTCAAACAGTGAACCTGATGTGAAGACCTGCTGCATTCTGAGCCCAAAATTCTGGAGAAGGCATGATGGTGGTAGACACTCTTCCAGATTTTCTGTTTCCGATGCT
The DNA here is from genome assembly GCA_036346575.1 of Dendrocalamus sinicus. NCBI lineage: Eukaryota > Viridiplantae > Streptophyta > Magnoliopsida > Poales > Poaceae > Dendrocalamus > Dendrocalamus sinicus. The sequence goes on along the minus strand of CM070645.1, from coordinate 44,139,162 downwards.
CCAAACAGCTCGGAGGAGAGCAGAGCTTCTTACAAGTGGGAAAGGCAGAAGTTTGGACTTCAGGGTGGATTTGTCACCAACCCGTTAGCTGAGCCAAACATGTCATCTGTTGGGAGAACAGTGGTAACTCAAGAAGGCAGGAGAAAGGATTTGACTTTACAAAAGTCAAGGTTTTTTTTGTGCTAATTATGATTCTAAGTTCTAACAATATATTTCTCTACGACTTACTTGGTGTGATCAGATATGTTTTTTGAGCCAATCAAATTTTCCTAGATGACAGATTAGGAACTGACAATAACATAACAACATAAAAGTAGTACTTTTTGTATCTAATACATCAGAATGATTTTTAAGTTATGATGTCATCTCAACATTATATATTTGCAATGCATCTTGGTGGAACTTTCTTTTTTAAGACTGGTAGGGCTTCCTTCTCATTTCCCACCAACCTACACTTAAATTCCCGATATACTTTGCCAAACATTACTCTCTTCTGGTCAACTACTTGGCAACTAATTCTTGTTTTTCTCCTAATTTCTTCAGGGTGGGCTAGGCTTGATACAGACATTTTGTTTGTGGTGTGAACTGCTCAAGTTAAAACATATAAGCATGAAAGCAGCTAAAAATCCTTATTCCGCTGCAATTTACAGAGGATTTTCTCCTTTGTCGGAGCAAAACTTGTGTGTACATGAATTATGGAGTTCTTTGGGAGTTACTGCAGATTCAAAACCGTGAGTAGCAGTCTAATGCAGAACTCAGCTTCTTGAGCAGGATCCTCACTTGGGATTCTGAATTATACGACCTCGCTTGAGATTGAAGATCAGTGACCGAGAGTATGTCCATCAAAACCTGTTCGTGGGCTCGTGGCGTTGGCCGTTGGGCATGAGAACGACCATTGTCTTTTGTCCCTTACTACTTCAGAACGGCTATCTTTATGTAAGAATGTAGTCACAATGTATCACCGTACAGAACTGTGGATGTATCTTGTAAATAGTCTGGATAAAACAGCTTGATTGCGAGCTTCCTTACCATGTTTCCGGGGTATTTTGACAACTTGACATGATGACATTACTCTCCGAATGATCTTGGTTAAAAGTGGTGCTTCTATGCTCTCTCAGAAAGTTTGCGCCCTACACGCTTACTCGATATCTACAAATGGTTGAGAAATGAGAACGAAACTCCAATACAGCAGTTGCCTGCAGTAGCAGCTACCATTGCCGGAGGAACCAGCAGAAGCTCATCAGTCACTACTCACTACCTCCACTGCTCTGTAGAAGAAACCATGGGTGCTAAAGTACCATGCGAGTAGGACGGTCTGGACTCTGGCCTGTTATTGTAACCCAGAAACATTGCTAAAAGATCACCTGGATCAACATAGACCAACCCTGTAATGTAAGTACCGTCTTACATGAGTCATGTCATCGGCTTCATACCAGCTACATCTGGAGGTTCATCTCCAGAAGCTAGCACGACCATGCGAGAGTGCAGACATCGCTGTAGTCAGAAAGGGGAGTTGAACAGTTCGCCTAAACTGCTCAGAAATGTCGAACACATACAGACATGATCGATTCAGCTTGTGAGATGTCAGCTCTGTTAGGAATAGTCCCACATGGATTGTAGGAGAGGAGCAAACACAACTTATAAGTGTGAGGGAGCCCCCACCCATTGGACTAGTCTTTAGGAGGGAGAAGACCCAATACCACTTATAAGTTTGTTGCTCCGTGGGTTTAGTTATGTTCAGCCCATTTAGACCTGTGGCTCAGGATGTAACAATTGGTATCAGAGTCTAGGTGCCTAACATCTCCTTAGACCTCATGGTTACAGAAGTGTCCAATCCATGTGTGAAGGAGAGATTGTTAGGAATAGTCCCACATGGATTGTGAGAGAGGAGCAAGCACAACTTATAAGTGTGAGGGAGCCCCCACCCATTGGACTAGTCTTCGCCTAGACCTTGTATCTTGCTGACGATTGTCGTCAACCTCATCGCGAAGTTATCGATCTGTTCGGTGTCCCTCATGCGCAAGTTCTCAAACTCGCTCTTGAGGTTTTGTACAAGCGCCTCCTTGACGCGATCAGCACCGAGATGCATCACCTTCAGGGTGTTCCAGGCCTCCTTTGCGGTCTCCTTCTCAGCTAGGAGCAGCAGCACGTCTTCCGGCACCGCGAGGAAGATTGCCGCGAGCGCCATTTGATCTTGCCGCTCATTCACCTCTTCATCCACGATTGCGTTCCACACGCCCTGAGCGCGCATGACCACTTTCATCTTCACGGCTCATGTCGTGTAGTTGCTCCTCGTGAGCATGGGATATGGGAGGGAGATGCTGCCCTCGCGCGCCGACGCCTTCGGCACGCTCCCATCACCGATCTTCTGAACACCCCCCTCGGTGGTGACGTTTTTCGACGAGCTCGAAGACGACATGGATGAAGACGTACACGAATACAAGCTCTGATACCAAATGTTAGCCCAGAAAAGTGAACAAGCAAAAACAATACGCTGGATACAATGAAAAAACACACGGGAAGAAAAAGAACACGGAAGAAACAAGACACTAGAAGTTTATGCTGCGCAACAGCATGCAGCGTTTTCTTTTGTCTGTTCCTTTATTCACTCTTTTTCTCACGCACAAGGAGCACACAGAGAAGACTGCATCTTCCTTTTGCTGCTGTGTACTACTTTATGAGGGCACAAACGAGCACTCATTTATAGCCAGAGAGCAGACTAAATATACACATGAACTGCCGATCCTATCTCTACGCCAACCCGTTGATGACTCTATCAAACAAAGAAATATTCTACTGCGCCATTGCCCGGTTCAACCGGAGCTAACGGACGTGGCACGCATCTTGATTATTCCTAACAAGCTCAAGAGAGTCGAGGAAAGGAAGCATAGATCGAAAAGGCACTACATTCATTTTTATAGGTAAGAATGTACGTCCCGCTCCGCCCCCGGCGGCTACTCGCTGGGCTCTGGGGTCTTGATCCGTGATGTTTCTGAACCCCTCGGCGGCGGCGTGTGCTGGTCGATGGCTTCCTTCCAAGTAAGCCCTTCGCAGCTAGAAATTGAAAGTAACTAATGATAATGTGAGAGACCATGTGGTTATGACCCCGAGGGTGTGATGAGTAATTGACGGCATTTCGGGAAAGTTTGAGATTGGTTTGAGTGATTCGAGCCAAGACATTGCGTGGGGCAATCGTTTCGGTCGGACTTGGTCGAACGCGGTCGGACGTGCTTAGGACATTTATTTTTCGCTTCGATCGGTTTGGGCTTTGAGTATCTTGCTGATGATTATGTTTGGTTACTTTGTGTCGAGCGGTGCTATGTGATTTGTTTCTTGTTTGTGATGGCTGCAGGACGTCGAGTGGAGTCGTGGCGAGACACGGTGGACTGGACTAGGCGCAGGTGGCGCTGAGGTCAGAACAGTCGGGATGTGTCGAAGACGACGTGGACTCGAGGTGGTTGCGAGGCGTGCGAGGCAAGGAACACGGAAGCTTCCCGGAAGTTGCAGCAGGGGCGTTTCGGTAAAAGCGCAAGACTGCAAAAGGAAGCGGGTTAGCGGGCAAAGCATGGAGGGTAAAACGGGCAAAACAAAATGTAAACCCATCAAGGAATGCTATAAATAAGAGTGTGTTTCCTGGTTGTTGGCAAGATTGGAGAAGGGTTTTAGGGCTTTTTGCTTTGTGCTTTAGTGGTTGAGAGAGTGGGTGTGTCTCCTATGCATGTATGCTATGAGTTCTTGATTCTAAGCATGTATGGGGACTTGTTAGTTGGAGATTGAGAGAGATGAGCTGAACAACTATGTAATCATTCCTCTTATTTAATCTTGTATGTCTCCATCTTGATTTTCAAGAAATTTCATGTTGAGTTCTGCTTAGTTCTTGCAATTTCTCTCTTTGAGCTTCGCCGTTGCTTGTATTTTCCTTTCTCTGTGTTTCTTGTTGGGAGCAGTAGTACTCTTGGTTTTTGGTAGTATTTAGTCTGGAAGCCATCCTTTTGATATCAGTTCGGCAGCAAGAATCTTCAAGTTGAACCTTCTTCCTTTTGGCTGCATCTTTTATTGTTGGTTTTTTGGCCAGTGAGTCCTCTCGGCCATCACTTCTTCTGGGTATTCACGGCTGCCAGTTCCGGTCATTATGTTCGGCAGCAGGTGCTCTCGGATGGCAAGAAATAGTCATTTTTCTTCCTTTTTGTTGCTATTTTGACCCTGCTGCATGCAGTTCAAACGACCTCGTTTTCGACTGAAATTTTTGCTGGTTAATTGCTGATCTTTGCTGAGTTTATCCATACTGCATGCAGTCCAGATTACCATTTCTCTTGTTGGTTTCGGCCGGGTGCAAGTTCGGCAAGAATTGTTGCCTCTCATGCTTTCGGCCAGCATGCATGCAAACATTTTCCCTGCTGTTTGTGGTGTTCGGCCAGCATGTGATGAGAACATGTACTCTATGGATACAACCATATTTGCTATGCTTGTTGTTCCAATTACAAGAACTACTATGAATCACTTAAATTATCAGGTGAGTTCGTTTCAAACAGGTTTCACTTTGTTTAACAAAGAACTTATGATATTACATAATGAGAGTTTGTTGCGTCTATTGTTATATACTGAGATTTATGATCAAGATCATGCGATACGTGAGGCTACACATTTGTTAAAACCGATGACGGTTTTCTATCAAGAAGGGGAGGATGATGTGACCACGCCACAAACACATACGACAATAGCGCCCAATATCAAGATTGAACTAAAGGTGAATTCGTTCCTTCAGCGTCAACATATTTTAAATGAGAATATGATGCTATCTAATGATGAAAAAAATATATTTTTACAGCACCATGTCACTTTTACACCAATTCAAGCAAGAGTTCAAGATGGACACGTTTTGGAATCCAATTCGGCCTCCAGATCAATTCGGATTCAGCCTGACAGGCCGAACTTCAAATGTGCATAACTTTCATATATGAAGTCCGTTTGAGGTCCACGAGTACTTGTTGGAAAGCTTTTCTCATCCTATTTCCAATGGATCTAGTATCACCTCTAAATTCCTTTTGTACGCACTACAATCATCAAAAGAGTTCGTGTTGGGCACGTACTGGAATCGGATTCGGACTGCTGCAATAGTGCAAGTTTAAACGGGCATAACTTCCTCATACGGACTCCGTTTGGGACGTTCTTGTACTTCATGGAAAGCTTATCAAGTCTACTTTCGAACGGATCCAACCTCATCTTCAAATTCCATCTGAGCCGGCCAAAATCATCAAAACAATCCATATTAATTTCTGAATCCGAGTCAAAAAGGGTGTTGTGCCACCTCCACTTGGGCCCATGGGCCTTGTAACCCTAGGGTGTGCACTTGGACGTCCCAAGGGGTTATATAAGTCTTTTATTCATAGCTTTTAGGGTTAGCTTTTGTTTAAATCAGTTTAGCCCCATGTGCAAACTCCACGTTGTCTCTTGTGTCGGCTAGACCAACAGATTCGTGTTACAGAACCTCAACTATCCTTGTGCGACTTTTATATCTAGCAAGTTTCAGGTTGCTCACTATCCTTGTTCTTGCGTGTTCTTCGGTTGCATACGGGAATAGACCTTCGTGGTCAGGTCAATCGCGTTCTTGGCACAGTTGATAACGACTTGGGTGTGGTTCAGCGATTGCTAAGGTGCAAGCGACGTCATTCGGTTGTAGTCGGATCGCAAGAGTCACCTCCGCCAAAATCGAAGTTATCATCCTATCAGAAGATCGGGACCCCATCTCTTCGTTGGAAAGTAGACTTAATAAGCTTTTCATGAAGTACAAGAACGTCCCAAACGGAGTCCGTATGAGGAAGTTATGCCCATTTAAACTTGCACCATTTCAGCAGTTCGAATCCGATTCCAGTACATGCCCAACACGGACTCTTTTGATGATTGCGGTGCGTACAAAAGGAATTTAGAGGTGATACCAGATCCATTGGAAAGAGGATAAGAAAAGCTTTCCAAAAAGTACCCGTGGACCTCAAACGGACTTCATATGTGAAAGTTATGCACATTTGAAGTTGGGCTTATCAGGCTGAATCCGAATTGATCTGGAGGCCGAATTGGATTCCAAAACGTGTCCATCTTGAACTCTTGCTTGAATTGGTGTAAAAGTGATATGGTGCTGTAAAAATATATGTTTTCATCATTAGATAGCATCATATTCTCATTTAAAATATATTGACGCTGAAGGAACGAATTCACCTTTAGTTCAATCTTGATCTTGGGTGCTATTGTCGTATGTGTTTGTGGCGTGGTCACATCAGCATGCATGTATTAATTTCTGTACCTTGCTGCCAAGTACTCCTCCCATTTATCTTTTGTCTTTTGATTTCTGCAGCTAGTGCTTGTCTTTCGGCTAGTACTTGTTTTCTTTATGTCAGGCAGCAAGGCCAACAAAAATCTGCATGCTTCTAATTAATGGTTGCATGTTCACGGCAAAGTTAATTCCTTCTGCAGTTTGCTCTCTGTCCTTGCAGTCTTAATTTGCTTTCTTGTGTACGAACTGCAGTCTGTCTAAAGCTCATTTACAGCTTTCAGTTTTGGTTCCTCTTTGAGCAGTTTCGGCCAGCACACAAGTTGATTGGCTAGCAGTTTCATTCCAAAGATTTTTGGCTGCATTTTTGTTGGTCCAGTAGATTCAATGTTTTGGGGGATAATTTTAATTTACGACATTCACCCCCTCTGTCGGTGATTCCGATCCAACAATTGGTATCAGAGCCGGTTAGCTCTCATCTATAGATCTTAATCGGTCCGTGAGCCATGACGACAGACAAATACTCGACCAAGCCCCCGATCTTCGTTGGGATCGAATATCCCTTCTGGAAGAGTCGGATGGAGACCTACATCCAGGCTCAGGGCTACGCCATCTGGCGTAAGGTCAAAGTACGTTATGTTGTTCCTGCCGATGAGAACATCAACGCTGGAAACATGCTTGATGTTGAGGCGAATGCGAAGGCAAGGAACATCATAATCCAGGGGTTGAGCCGCAGCGAGTTCGATCGCATCTCTCATTTGACGTCGGCCTACGACATCTGGGTGACCCTCGACGCATACCATGAGGGCACCACCCAGATTAAGACGGTTCGACATGACCAGTTCAAGCGTGAATACAACAAATTTGAGATGTTTGCTGGTGAGTCACTTGATGAGTGCTTTGCGCGTTTTCATAAGATTCTGAGCAACCTCCGAGCGGTCGGTCTCGCATACCCCGACTCGGACAACGCTCGACAGATGCTCGCTGCCTTGGACCTGCGTGTGTGGGAGAATAAGGTGACTACCATCAAGGACACCACAGACCTCTCGACTTTGACTCTTGATGCGCTGTACTTGCGTCTCAAGACTCACGAGATTGACATTGTCTCTCGAAAGTCGAAGTCACAATCGATGGCCCTAGTCACCGATCCCAGTTTGGCTTCTAGTTCTTCTGCTGATTCGTTGTGTGGTTTCTCCCTTGCTGCTCTCTGTGACGTAACTGATGATCAGTTAGAGCAGCTCGAGGATGAGCAGCTGGCCCTCCTAGCTCGGAAGTTTTCCCATGCTTACAAGAGGAGGAGGGACAGAAAGAGGGGAGGACCCATCATTTGCTTTGAGTGTGGTGGCCCCAACCACATTCGGGCAAACTGCCCCAAGCTAGAGAAGGGCAACAACGACTACGGCGGTTCGGGCAAGAACGACTACACCGACAAGAACCGCAACAAGAAGCTTCCAGCGCACCCTCAAGGCAAGAAGAAGTTCCGCGACTTGGGAAGGCCAAGAAACTCTTCCACCGCGTCCTCACCGCCTTCGACGACCTCGACCTCAGCGAGGTGGAGGGATGGAGCGACGACGACGGGACGGGTGACCAAGACCCCAAGGGCGGCGACGACTTCTCTGGCATGTGCTTCATGGCCCTTCAGGGAGAACTGAGCGACAGCGAGCTGTATTCCGACTCGGACGAGGTATGCCCCACCTACGACCAGCTCAATCATGCTTTTCTTAAGCTAGGTGGATTTCATGCTAGTGTTAGGGCTAGGTGTACTGAGTTAAAGAAGGAAGTATATAGATTGTCACTAGAGATTATTGTTGTTACATCTGCTCCCTCTAGTGATGATTGTGATACTTGCTGTACTCTGTTGGGTGACATGGAGAAATTAGGGACCTCGCATGATAGTCTGTCCTCTGAACTTGATATTGTTAAGGTGGAGAACATTAGTCTTCTTGCTGAGCTTGAGATGAGTAGAGTAGCGCCTATTTCATCTATTTCTGTCGAGACTATTGCATGCACCTCATGTGAGGATAAGGACAACGCTGTTAGAGGTCTTTATACCATGCTTCTGGATCTGCCCGAGTCTTGTGAAAATTGCAATAATCTGAAGATGAACCTAAAATGGGCAGATCATAAAATTGCTGAATTACAAGCTTTCTTTCTTGAGCCGATTGCTTCATGTGTGAATTGTCCCAAGCTTACTTCTGAGCTTGAAGCTATCTCCAAACAGTTCTAAGAATTAGTTGATGACAACAATAGATTGGCTCAAACTGCTTCTAAGGACCCTATTAGCTCACCATGCATTAATTGTAACAAACTAAAATCTGACTTAAATGCTTTGGATGAGAAATGTGTGAAGCTAACTAAGGACCTTCTAGAGAGGCCACCTTGTGCTTGTAATCTGATTGTGAAGAAGGGGGAGAAGCCCCAGGGTAAGGTAGAGACGCTTAGCGACGTGAACAAATTGGCTAGTAGTAGGACTATTCCCTCAGAGTCGGGTGTGCATGCACAAGCCATTCTTTCCTCTACTGTTGGTTCTTCTTCTGCTCCCTTACCTCCTGCTGTCTCCTCTTCTCCCTGCTCCTCTTGCATCTCTCTCTTTCGGGAGTGTCAGTATCTTATGAACACTCTCGAGAGATTTGTAGGCGGCAAGAAGAAGCTTAATCTTATTCTAGACCAATCTAAGATTTGTAAGTTCAATCAGGGTCTAAGATATGATTTCTATGAGGACATGAGGAAGCATCCACTTGCCGTGCTCAGACCCATAGCACCAGGTGTGATCGAGACTGACCCCAGGACCGAGAAATTCCAGTTTAAGTCAGCGGGCTTTGTCCAAGGGATTTCTGACAGTAAGGTGAGTCCCCGAGATTTAAACTTTAGGCAACAAAAATACTTTATTTTAGATTAAATTTTAATTTAATTAATTTTTATTTATTTATTTTTATTTTGATAAAAATATGGGCTGTTACAATCTACCCCCCTTAAAAAGAATCTCGTCCTCGAGATTCGCACAAGCTAGCAAAGAAATAGGTTTGGATCTTACTCTGCATGGCTTCGGAGGACGCAACCTCATGAATTCAGGCAGTCTTGGTTGGGGAGCTTGTACTGGCACTAGTGGAGCAAGTTGTGCAGGATTGTTGATGGTCTGCACTAGTAGCTGAATAAGCTGATTCTGATTGGCCATCATTTGAGCCCAATCTGGTCCATTGGCAGGAAGTGGTGGAAGGATAGGTGCAACCTGGTTGCCAGTAGTGTTGTTGTTGTCGTGGCCATTGTCGTTGTTGTTGCTACTTGTGTTAACCATCTGCTGGGTGCTTTAAGAATTAGGAGAGAGGGGACTCAAAGCAAAAGGGGAAATAGGGGATATTTTGCACAACCCAAACAAAATTTCAGCTTAATTAAAACCTTTATTAATCTCATAGTAAGTAATAGTTATGGCTGCCGACAAAAGAGAAAGCTTGACAGCTCATAACAATGCTTTATTACTAGCCTAACAACTCATCCTAAAGGGGTAAGGGTCGTCTTGGAGTCATCCTTCGTGGTGGTCGAGATACAACATGAGTTCCTTCAATGCGGAGACTGAAGAGGTGGCATAGATGAAGGACTGCTTTACGAGCGGCTTCTTGTCTGGCTCTGTTAAACGAGTATCCATTTCCCTTGAAGCAGAGACGCAGACTTCCTTGTCCAGTTTTCTTGGTAATGAGTAGAGTGAAGCGATGTCCCACTATCCGGTCTCCATGGCGATCTTGTTTATGCATGTAGATAGCTCGACGTTGAAATCCCAAACGACGAAGCAGTCGACAAAGACCCATACTCCATCCATCATTGGGTGCATCATCAAAGGTGTCCATCAACAATTGTTTGAATGAGAGGTAAGTTAGGAATAAGTTTTTTTTATAATACAAAGGTGAGGAAGAATTGAGACATAAGGATGAGCAAAGATTTGAAAGGTAAGGTTTAAGCAAAACTTTTTTAAACTACTGATTATTAAAAATAAGTCCTTATGGTCTGACCAATCTATTCTACCTACGGTCACGTATTGGAGTCATTAAGGCTCTGATACCATCTCTGTCGGAACCCGGAGCAACAACTCCTGGATCCTCTGTGTAAATCGCACTAGTCCAGGATCAGCTAGTGCACACAGTGAACAACAAAGATAAATATCAACCATAATGACATTTATTTAATTTAAAGAGTACGGCCTTATGGCCAGCGTTTACATCATCACACATTGGCAAATATAACTGCAAAAGAAACTGCGGAAGCGAAGCTAAAAAAGTGAAGCCCAAGCCTACCCACAGGCAAACAACTGCAAGACGTGGCCTACTCGTTCTGGTCGTCACCGTAGTCGAAGTCGTCTTCCTCTGTGTGGAGATAGCAACGTGAGTACAAACTTGTACTCCGCAAGTCACACGGAGAAATGCAATATAATGATAAAGGCTTCAATGGAAGACTCATAGGGTTAGTTTGCATAAAACAACACTTAATGAAATATAATAAATAGATTGAAAATGCTGAATTTAATACAATACGTAAAGACAAGATTTGTAATTGAAAATATTACCGTCGGTCAGCTCACCAAACACCAACCTATCCACGGGCATCCCACCCGGACCATCTTTTCCAAAAGATCACGTATGGATTCCATCCATCCACACGCTTTCACTGCGCAACTCTGATGAATTCCATCCATTCACCAGATTTCAATCTCTAACGGATTCCATCCATCCGCAAGGTTTTCATCTCTCGTGGATTCCGTCCATCCACAAGGTTTTCGAAAACATTTTTGAAAAACAAAGTCTAATCCATGAAAAACTTTTACTCAGCATGCCCATGACCATGGGCCATGGCTATCCAGGATAGATTATACACTCTGCAGAGGTTGTACAGCTTTACCCACAAGACACGATCATCCCGTTTTACCACTAGATTACACACTTTCTTAGGTGTGCGGTTAGGAGTCGTGACAAGGCCTTTACAATGCAAAGCCGTCAACCTGGCCAAGCCAACTCTAAGGTTTCACCCAGAAGGAATCCACGGCATCGGACCCCTTTTGAGCCGAGTGAGACTTCTCATGGCCTACGCCACGCTCACTTTCATCCTACGACATGACCCAGGTTGGGACCCGCAAATTATTCAGCCAGGGCTGTCCCATACCAGCCTTGTGGTAGTATGATAGGGCTTTGCAACAGTAGCTCACAGACCGGTCCTTAATCTGACTTAGGCTCAACCACATACCCCTTGTGCCCGACAATCAACACTGTGTCTCCGAACAAAAGTGCATGCCTGCACCCACCACCTAACCATTAGCCCAAGTCTAAACCAGATTTTATATTTTATTTTGAAAATGTTTCATAATCCTTCTTGACTCACCGAAGTCAAGAATACAGTTCAAAAGCTTATCATTTTATGTGAAAAGGTATCCCAAAACCAAGATTATTTCTAAGCGAGTCTAAGCATTTAATATAAAGTCTTCCTAGCCAATACTAATGTACCAACTAGGGTTTGATCTAGGGTGACAAGGTATAAAGAATTCAATAACAATGGAGGCATTAACAAGTAGGCATTAACTATATTAAAACTGAATTGAAATACGCTGAATAAAAATATGCATGTAATATAATTTAAATCAACATAATTTTATTTGCAATCTGGGGTCAACATGGTCAAGGAGTGTGACTTGCCTTGCTCTTCAACTTGGCTTGAATCTTCGTCGAAGAAATTCCCTGAATCGTCGAAGTCTACACGTGAAAATAACCCACCAAATTCAAATAAATTCAAATTAAATTTAAATTGAACTCAAATATTTGAATTGAGGCTAGAAATGGATAGAGGAGAATTTTTGATGAATTTAAAAATTTGAATGGGCTCAATCGGAGTTAGGACGAAGGAGAACGGGCTCCGGGAAGTTTGAAAAGAGAGAAAATAGAAAAAGAGATTTTCTGGAATTATTTTTCTAAAGGAAAAATCTGGGATTATGACGTCAGCGAGGAATTTCTTTTCGGCCGAACTGTTTTTAAACGAAAAACTCGGCTTTATTGCGTCAGCAGGCGTCAGCCCTGGGGTGAGCCCCACTGACAGGTGGACCCTTGGTCAATGGACCAAGTCCTCGGGCAGAAGGGAGTGCCGAGGTGGCACGGGTAGCGGGCTGGCGCTTGCGTGGCGCTGACGGGGCGGGGTTGCCAACGCGGCGCCGATGTGGCGTGCCACGCAGGTCGGCCGACGTGGGCCGGCGGTCGGTGGTGGCGCTCGGGGAGGAGCTTGCCGGTGCTCCGGCGGTCGTGGCCGGCGCGCGGCGCGCAGAGGAGAGGGAACCGAGGGAGGTAGGCTCACCGTGTCGCGGGCACGGCGGGCACCGAGGCGGCCGGCGGCGAAGAAGGGGCAGCGACGGTGCTCGGGTAACGGCGGCGACGGCCTTCAGCGGGTTCGGACTTCGGGGGCGCGCGCACGCACGCGGCGGCGGGAAGCCGGAGGGGGCGTCGGCTGGGCGAATGGGGGCGCGAGTGGCCGGCGATTGCTCGCCGTAGATGGCGGCGGCGGTGGAGGCGAAGGCGCACGCTGCGGGGGCGAAGGGGAGCTCGGGAAGGAGAGCGGAGTGGAGGGGAAGGGAGTGCGGAAGGAGGGGAGGCCGGGGGAGGTATTTATAGGGGCGGAGGGGCGCGGGGGCGGTGCGGATTTGTCGCCGAAGATGGCGCGGGGGCGGCGATCGTGGTGGAATTAGGGGAGGGGCGGGGCACGGGAATGGGGAATTCGGGCGTGGGGAAGGCTGGGCTAGTCGGGGGGAAAGAGAGACAGAGGAAGGAAGGAGATCGGGCGACCGAGGGGGGGCGCAAATGGCGGCGGTGAAGGCGCGGCCGCGCGGGAGGAGGAAGAAGGGGTGGGCTGACAAGCGGGCCCGGGTGGCAGCGGGAGAGAGAGGAGGGGCGGCTGACGGGCGGGGCCCGCGGGTCAGAGAGAGGGAGGCGGAGGGAAGCACGCCGACAGGTGAGGCCGGGGGTGAGGAGAGAGAGGAGCGATGTCCCACTATCCGGTCTCCATGGCGATCTTGTTTATGCATGTAGATAGCTCGACGTTGAAATCCCAAACGACGAAGCAGTTGACAAAGACCCATACTCCATCCATCATTGGGTGCATCATCCTTCGAGCTACCATTGACTATGGTATCTGGTACTCTTCCTCGTCCTGTCTTTCCTTGAGAGCCTAATCGGATGCAGACTTTGCCGGCTGTAGGATAGATAGGAAGAGCACTTCTGGCACCTGCCAATTCATTGACACTTCTCTCATTTCTTGGTCTTCGAGGAAGCAGTCCGGTGTTGCACAGTCCACCGCAGAGGTCGAGTACGTTGCTGCAGCCAGATACTTTGGATGGTCTCGACCCTGCGGGACTTTGGGTTAGTTATCGACAGTGTTCCACTCTTTTGTGATAACACTTCTGCGATTAACATTGCTAAGAACCCAGTGCAGCACTCCCGGACCAAGTATATTGATATTCGCTATCACTTTCTTAGAGACCATGTAGAGAAGGGTGACATCGTGCTCCAGTTTGTGGAGAGTGACCACCAGTTGGCTGATATCTTTACCAAGCCATTGGATAGCTCTAGGTTTTCAGCTCTGCGGGGAGAGCTTGGGGTGGTTTGTCCTTATGGACTGTTGTAAGGGGGAGCTCTATGCTTTACTGCTTTATTATATTGATTATGCTCTTGCTCCTTTCTGTTGCATTGCATTCGGGGTGCATTTGGGTTAGTCCTTCTAGCACAGATTAGAGTGGTCTTCTTGTCTAACTGTTTAGACTTCTTGCTCTTATCTTGTGATTCTAGGATGCTGCTTATTAGCTGTTTCTCTTCTCACTAGGTTGAGCTCACTCACTACTTATAGGTTCTAGCGAGGGTCAGGCCACCCTCGGGTAGATAGGGTACGCGTTTGCTCCTTAGCGTGTTAGTTGATCAATTGATAGTCCTAGAGTCTCATGGGATAGATGAGAGTCAGTCTGAGCCATAGTTTCCTCTTTATCTTGTCTATGCTTTAAGGATTGCCCTTTCTGATTTTTCTTACCAGCTTCTCGATCTTATTGCCTTGGTTTAGGGGGAGATCAATTGGGAGATTTTAGAGCTTAATATTGAAATAACTCAACTTGAACTAAAAGATGCATCACATGTTGAGGGGGAGCTGGATTTTCTTTTATTTCAGCTTTTCGCATTATAATATAACTACATTGAGCCTTGATTATTATCCTGTTATGACATGTTTTCAATGCTTTACACCCTGCCATGACTTGTGCTTATTTGTTAGATTGATCATGACTTCATATGTGTAGACTAGCGTATGTCATGATAAGTTAATTAAAACTGCTCAACTTGAATTGAAACTTGTCATGTTAGCTTTTGAGATTAGTCTTTCTTTTGTTATCCTCTTATGATTCATGCCATGTCAAATAGGCTGAGTTGAGTCTTGAATCTTTGTTGAGCTTTAGATTGAGCTATGCTAGTTCTTGAAGATGCCTGAGTTAGTACAATCTTTTATGAATGCAAAAAGATCTCTTTTGTGTAAAAAAACTGATCTCACCAATTATTTTTCATGAGACGGCTTGCCATTGCACTAGGCATGAACTCAGGGGGAGTTTTGGATGACCAAGATCATTTCCTTAAGCTTATTGCTTGGAGTGGTCGCATAAGGCTTGAGATCTAGTACATGATTAAAATTTTGGTTGGAAACGACCATGAGCTTCAAAAGAAAATATGTTATTTGTGCTCAATTTGCTTAAGCTACAAAAAGAACCAAGTACTTGAACTAATGTTTCACTTTTGAGCGTATATCACTCTAATTTGACTCAATACTAGCTTCTTGGTTCCGCTTAGCTTATTGACATGGTTTGCATCATCCTTAGATACCTCTTGTTAGACTTTGATCATGGATGACTTGACTTGTTCACAAATTGCACTACATTTCAGATTGTCATCTCTTTAACAGCGTATATATATCTTGTCATGATCTAGATAGCCTTTTATTGAGTTATGGCTTGGTGTAATTCGTTATGGTCATTATGGATAATTCTCATGGTTCTAAATGATTAAAATAAACAACTTCAGCCATTTCATCCATTTTTGTGATGGCTGCAGGACGTCGAGTGGAGTCGTGGCGAGACACGGTGGACTGGACTAGGCGCAGGTGGCGCTGAGGTCAGAACAGTCGGGATGTGTCGAAGACGACGTGGACTCGAGGTGGTTGCGAGGCGTGCGAGGCAAGGAACACGGAAGCTTCCCGGAAGTTGCAGCAGGGGCGTTTCGGTAAAAGCGCAAGACTGCAAAAGGAAGCGGGTTAGCGGGCAAAGCATGGAGGGTAAAACGGGCAAAACAAAATGTAAACCCATCAAGGAATGCTATAAATAAGAGTGTGTTTCCTGGTTGTTGGCAAGATTGGAGAAGGGTTTTAGGGCTTTTTGCTTTGTGCTTTAGTGGTTGAGAGAGTGGGTGTGTCTCCTATGCATGTATGCTATGAGTTCTTGATTCTAAGCATGTATGGGGACTTGTTAGTTGGAGATTGAGAGAGATGAGCTGAACAACTATGTAATCATTCCTCTTATTTAATCTTGTATGTCTCCATCTTGATTTTCAAGAAATTTCATGTTGAGTTCTGCTTAGTTCTTGCAATTTCTCTCTTTGAGCTTCGCCGTTGCTTGTATTTTCCTTTCTCTGTGTTTCTTGTTGGGAGCAGTAGTACTCTTGGTTTTTGGTAGTATTTAGTCTGGAAGCCATCCTTTTGATATCAGTTCGGCAGCAAGAATCTTCAAGTTGAACCTTCTTCCTTTTGGCTGCATCTTTTATTGTTGGTTTTTTGGCCAGTGAGTCCTCTCGCCATCACTTCTTCCGGTATTCACGGCTGCGCCCGGTCATTATGTTCGGCAACAGTGCTCTCGGATGGCAAGAAATAGTCATTTTCTTCCTTTTGTTGCTATTTTGACCTGCTGCATGCGGTTCAAACGACCTCGTTTTCGACTGAAATTTTTGCTGGTTAATTGCTGATCTTTGCTGAGTTTATCCATACTGCATGCAGTCCAGATTACCATTTCTCTTGTTGGTTTCGGCCGGGTGCAAGTTCGGCAAGAATTGTTGCCTCTCATGCTTTCGGCCAGCATGCATGCAAACATTTTCCCTGCTGTTTGTGGTGTTCGGCCAGCATGCATGCATTAATTTCTGTACCTTGCTGCCAAGTACTCCTCCCATTTATCTTTTGTCTTTTGATTTCTGCAGCTAGTGCTTGTCTTTCGGCTAGTACTTGTTTTCTTTATGTCAGGCAGCAAGGCCAACACAAATCTGCATGCTTCTAATTAATGGTTGCATGTTCACGGCAAAGTTAATTTCTTCTGCAGTTTGCTCTCCGTCCTTGCAGTCTTAATTTGCTTTCTTGTGTCCGAACTGCAGTCTGTCCAAAGCTCATTTACAGCTTTCAGTTTTGGTTCCTCTTTGAGCAGTTTCGGCCAGCACACAAGATGATTGGCTTGCAGTTTCATTCCAGAGATTTTTGGCTGCATTTTTGTTGGTCCAGTAGATTCAATATCTGTTGGAGAGAAGATTTTCGTGGATACCTTTTGGGGGATAATTTTAATTTACGACATTCACCCCCCTCTGTCGGTGATTCCGATCCAACAATTGGTATCAGAGCTAGTTAGCTCTCATCTATAGATCTTAACTGGTCTGTGAGCCATGGCGACAGACAAATACTCGACCAAGCCCCCGATCTTCGATGGGATCGACTATCCCTTCTGGAAGAGTCGGAAAATAAGGAAAAAAATGAAAACATATTTATATCTCCACAGATAATGTAAAGGAAAAGAAAAAATAAAAGTAAAAAATTCAAAAAATAAAAAAGTCAAAATTAGAAACTGGCGTGTTTCACGCGACTTCCTACTTAAAAAAAATCCAAAAGCAAGAAACCTAAAGTCATTCAGAGCGGGATACGACGAAGCAGTTGTGTTGGTGCTCGTGAAGAGCTGGCCAAACTAGCCATGCACTGCCTTATCCCGAGAGGAGATGACAGGCCAGCGCTGAAGGAAATTGCAGAATGGGGCGGCTTGCATTTATGCTTCACTTGGAGTGGGACAACCAAGACAGACAACAACGACTGCAAAATGACCATCACATCACCTGCTAAATCTTTTGGGACGAATGCCGCTGTGAGCCGCATCAAGAGATACGTTCGTTATGCACAATTCCATAGGCCTCCCACCGTGCACAACAGAGGCAGTGTAGTGCCATGCCATCTTGGTGACAGTAAGCGGAAATGTGTAGACATTTGCCGGGGAAAAAAACTGTAGCGGCGCCGGGCAAGCGAATTAGCAAAACCACGACATCCAGGCTAGCCAGACTGCCAGCTGTCACGCGTCGCGCTTGCTCCCTCCATGCCATCACCTGATCGGCTGTAGCACCCTCACAAAAAAAAGAGGAAGTTATATCCCTAAACTCTCTCTTATCTGTAACTAGTTACATACTCGTCCGTTGCAACAGAACTCATTGAATGTATAGGGAATCGTGCTATAAAAGAGAGATTCTCTAATAGGTTGGAAAGTGGAGAATAGTGAGAAATTGATGGAATAAAGCGGTTGGAAGAGAATGGACGTACAACCATCAACTCATCCTTTTATAATAGTAATGATTAACCAACTCTCCCGTTTACATTCCTTTTCTCTCTCTCTTATCCTTCCTAACCTCTCAATCTCTCTCTTATCTCCAACTCATCTAACCCACCCGTGACCTCTCTCTTTCCCACGTCTTCTTCCTCCTCCATCTATCTCTCTCCCTTTTACCTCCTGTGCATACAGCAAGCCTTGGTGGCGCCGGTCAGCGTGTTGGAGGCGGCGTCCGGCGTGGCGGTGGCGGCGGCCCGGTGCGGTGCCATGGCGGCGGCACCTCACAAGGCCGGGGAAGGCGAGTGGCGGTAGGGCGAGCTCGGGCGTGAGCGCAGTCATGGCGGATGGAGCCAAGGCAACGCCGGCCATGGCGGCGGCGCCGAAGGCGGCGTCCGGCATCGAGGGACCGCACGGCTGGCAGCGCTAGGCGACGCGGTGCGCGACGCTGGGCGGCTCGGCACGAGGTGGTGCATGGCGGCTCGGCGCACGCGCGAGGCGGCACGGAGGCACATGCGTTCCCAGAGTGACAACGACGGCAACCTCGAGCTCCCTTGCCGGAGCTTGTCAGCTGCATGCACGAGGGCCGCCTCTGCATCGACCTCGCCGGCACCGCCGATGGCCACCACCATTAATTTCTTGTGCCGTGCCCATCCTAATGGTGACGCTCGCACTCGAGACAGCGACGGGAATATCACGGTGATCACCTGCGTTGGGAAGATCTTGTCGCCACAGCCATCCTCAAAAGGCGTGATAGGGTCTCATCATGATGATTACGACCACCTCTCCGTCTTGGCGGATGATTCGTACCTGGATTGCATCGCAGGCTATCCTCCTGCCTAGCCGAGGCCGCCACCTCAAGATGTGCCTCCTTGACGCCATCCATGGCTTCTACATAGAGGCACTTGCCAAGTTGCCATGCTGCCCAATGACATCGCCCTCAACTCCATCTAGTAGTTCATATGCAGCTGTTGAGGGAGCGTCCGAACAATTGCGCATTCTCGATCCTTCATGTGGCGGTTTCGCTGAGCGTGCTCAAGGCAAATACCCCGCGGCCATGACCATTCCGTTTCGCAAATCGCATGTTTCCAATTTACTTGTCACCTTGTCATTGAGTATAATTATCATGTCATTCATGCTTGCTTGACTGATATAATTATCGAAACATTAGGATTGTGTAAGTCACACTCAAATCCACAAAGAATTAATGTTGTACCCTTTTCCATTAATTTTTGTTCTATTGGGTTTCTCAATTGAAGGTTTTTAATGAGTCAATATGTGCAATAACAAGAAGGCTGTGACTATATTTTGTATTTTTGTCTACTTTTAATTCTTATTTATAAGTTGAGAGCTTTGTTCGTCAGTCACGCGATCGCGAATATACAACAATTTTCACCACACAGCATATTCATATTATGTCATCCACTCGAAACAAAAGTTATGATGTTAGCCGTGATCCACAATTATTTATCTCTAGCTAAAATAATTCATGTTATTAATTTGCTAATATCAAATTGTATTTACACTAACACTCCGCAATACACGTAGCTCCAGTTAATATACTGCCAAAAAAACCCAAAAATAAGAGAGATCAGATTCTACATGAAAAATGATCCAAAAGAAGAAGGGTATCAGTTCGGAGAGCAAGTTCAATAATAGAGCCAAGTGTTTAGCTATAAGTCAAGTTATAAGAGTCAAGTTATACAATAATTTGTCTTCTATTTGTCTACAAAAGATTTTTTATTATTATGTGGTACAATGTCTCACATTCTCTTTCCTATTCCTCCTCACATACATTTATTATCTGAGCCCACCACTGCATAGGCTCCCGTGCCCAGCTTGTTGCTTGCATGAGAGCCAAGCTCTCATCTCTCTCCTCTCTTCTCTCCTCCACATCAGCAAAAATGTTGACTAGATTGGCTATAAGACCATTATTGGACTTACTCTGATTGTGCTTAAAATAAAGAAATCCTTTCTTTAAAAATCCTGACGTCATTTGTCGTCTAATCAATATTTTACGCTGCAAATTTCCTCCTCGTTATCTTACAGGCTCAAACCAGCTTAACCAATAAAATCATAGATATTTTCTTTTCAGCTTGCTTGTGACTTTTCTCGAAAAAATAAATAGAATGATTTTTTTATCGCCGTTTCAAAACGGATTATCATAATAATCTTTTAGAAACGACTTATCAATTTTCAATTCGTTCGTACGAACACTCGTGCTAGGATAAAAATCATATGCCATAGTCAGGCTGTTCATATTGGTTTTACTTTCAGAAGCAGAAGCTAATACGAACGCCCAGTTTCTATAAATCATTTCTATCAGTCACTACTATTCATCGGTCACTACTTTTTGCTTTCAAATATTGTAACGTACTTTATATTTTATTATGTTATAATTCCGTAAGTCGTATGGTGGTTCAGACGTTGTAATTCCTTTTGTTGCACTCTTTCTTACATAATATACTATTATTCATCAGCCTTACATAATGTATTACTATTTATCAGTCGATTTTCAGCCCGTTCATTTGAGCTGAAATTTGGTGGCTTATGGCTGAAATCATACTGTAGCTAGCTGAAATTAGACTGTAACTGATGGTGGCTTATTTGAAGTAATTAAATTTAAAAAAATTAAAAATACAGAAAAAAGAAATGGTAAAAAGCTCAAAAAACCAAAAAGCCAGAAAAGGACGAAATTTAGAAAATAATGAAAAATAAACCAGAAACCAGAAGCTCAAACCAAAATGAACAAGATCTTTATCTACTATAATTATTTATCAGTCACTATTATTCATGAGTCAGTTTAAAATCATAAGCAAAATTTAATACGAACAGCCATACGAATTAGGCCATGGCACTCCTCCTGTAGTCCTCCTCCCCTTCGTAAGAACTAAGAACGCAACGAGAATTCCGAAAAAAAATTCTCCTTTTATCTCCTACCTCCTACCCACCTCCCCGCCATCATCCCCCGGAAACCCTAGCTAACAGTCGCCATGGC
Source organism: Dendrocalamus sinicus (assembly GCA_036346575.1). Lineage (NCBI taxonomy): Eukaryota > Viridiplantae > Streptophyta > Magnoliopsida > Poales > Poaceae > Dendrocalamus > Dendrocalamus sinicus. Next base: position 44,118,288 of record CM070645.1, on the reverse strand, counting down.
CGCGGCCGCCCTCCTCCGCCGCCTCCCCGCCGCGCGTGCCCCGGTCACGGCGCTCATCGCGGCGCGCCCGATCTCGGACTCCACGGCTGCGCTCACCATCGAGACCTCCGTGCCCTTCACCTCCCACATCGTCGACCCGCCCTCGCGCGACGTCGCCACCACGTCCGCCGAGCTCCTCACTTTCTTCCGCGACATGTCCGTGATGCGCCGCATGGAGATCGCCGCCGATTCGCTCTACAAGGCCAAGCTCATCCGCGGGTTCTGCCACCTCTACGACGGCCAGGAGGCCGTCGCCATCGGCATGGAGGCCGCCATCACCCGCTCCGACTCCATCATTACCGCCTACCGCGACCACTGCACCTACATCGCCCGCGGAGGGGACCTCGTCTCCGCCTTCGCCGAGCTGATGGGTCGCCAGGCCGGGTGCTCCCGCGGTAAGGGCGGATCCATGCATTTTTACAAGAAGGATGCCAATTTCTATGGCGGACACGGCATCGTCGGCGCTCAGGTGCCCCTCGGGTGCGGCGTTGCGTTCGCGCAGAAGTACAGGAAGGAGGACACCGTCACCTTCGCGCTCTATGGTGATGGTGCTGCAAACCAGGGCCAGCTCTTTGAGGCGCTCAACGTGTCAGCCCTTTGGAAGCTACCTATCATACTGGTCTGCGAGAACAACCATTGTAAGTTGCTGCGCCACTTTGGGAATAGTGATTGCATCATGATATCTGCTTGTTCATTTGATGTGATGTGATCTTGGTTCGATTTCCGTTGCACAGATGGGATGGGAACGGCAGAATGGAGGGCAGCGAAGAGCCCCGCCTACTACAAGCGTGGCGATTATGTGCCTGGATTGAAGGTGATCTGAAATTATTGTTGTTGGTTCTGCTCATCATAGTGCCTGGATTGATGTGGTTTGACTTATGAACTCAATTTCTGTTTTTGGTATGTTTGATTGCTTGTAGTGGTTTTTATATAAAGGGTTTGACCTCATAGATTCTCTGTCTGTCTATTTCTTGAGTTGCAGAAGAGGGTGTTCAATTCAGTGTGGTATTTTAGCACATGCTAGGTGTTCCAACGTGTACAGGAAAAGATTTCTTAATAAATTATTGTAACTACCTAAATACAATTTTTATTTGACCAGAGTTAATATGTTCATGGATAGAAGCTACACTATGTTCTTACAAATAAAATGCATCTCATCTCACATAGCTATTGAGTTCATCATTAGTTACGTTATACTTAAGTATGTCATGATATATGCTTCCTCCTTCCCCTGATTTTCGAGTTATCTCCTGCTTGAAGTGAAAGAGGACTACTCAAGCTCACATTTCATGTTTATGTTCTACTTACCATGTGCAACTAACATCATTAAATTTTGTTTCATGTAGGTCGATGGAATGGATGTTTTTGCTGTGAAGCAGGCCTGCAAATTTGCAAAAGAACATGCTATTGCGAATGGCCCAATTGTGAGTATTGATGATATTTTGCTGTTTTTTGTCATTTGGAGTTTTTATACCCATGTAGTACTCAGTGTTCAAGAAGACGGCCTGAGTGACCGCCTAGGTGCCGCGTAGGCGTTGGGCGGCAGGGTGCTGCCCAGCCTTGGCCCCTAGTCGGGTGGCTGGCCTCCGGCGGAGGGGACATCTTCCCTTCGCCCGTCTGTCGTCTTCCCCGCCTTGCCTCCCCTCCGCAGCTTCGCTCCGCCCCGCCCACGCCTCCCCGCTGCCTCGCCGTCGCGGCCCCACAAGCAAGCGGTTGAGGAGAGATAAGAGAGAAGAGTAGTGGCGGCGAGACGGGTCAAAGAAAATGGAGAGAAGAGGAGTAGCGACGGCGAGATAGGTTGAAGAAAATGAAGAGAGAAGAAGAGTAGCGGCGGCAGTTGGTTAAGGAGTAGGGTTAGGAGTTTGGGCCGGACAGGGACAGGCCAGCTGGATGGACCAGAATTTCTTGATGCTTTATTTGCTTAGTTAGCTATTAAAATCTAGGACATGTGACACCCCAAATTTAAAGCAATATAAATGGATGGAGAGCTATCGTTGTTGCTCAAGGTAACAATTTTCTTTATTTAAACATCAAATACACACACACATGTGTATGTGTATGTGTGTGTGTATGTCTTAATCGTGGATGGAAAGTTCCAATCATAGAGCCTAGGTACCATGGTGCCCCTGTTATATATATAATTGCTATTATAAAAGAACGAGTTGGTGGTTGTACGTCTGTTATATATATAATTACTATTATTCTTAACTTCTCATCACTCTCTATTTTTCAACTAATCAGAGTATCCTTCTTCCATAGCATGATTTTTTATATATCTAATAAATTTCGTTGCAACGCACGAGCAGGTGACTAGTGTGTGTGTGTGTGTATAGGACACTGAAATGTGGTAGTATGGTGTCTGGGCACCAAACCTCTCTGCCTTTGGATTGCTTTTAGATGCGCGTAAGTGCAACGCTATGTAATATATCAGGATGGAAAGTCTTAATCGTGGATGGAAAGTTTTAATTATGGATGGAAAGTCTTAATCATGGATGGAAAATCTCAATCATGGAGCTTAGGCACCATGGTGCCCCTGTTATTTATGTGTGTGTGTGTGTGTATGATTGTTTATTTTCGCCTGTTGTACTCATTTTTAATTCAGCCGCCTAGGCCCCCTAGACGCTAGGCCCCACCTCGCCTCTCGCCTAGCGCCTTCTTGAACATTGATAGTACTTTAGGTGTTTGTTGGAATTGGCCTAGGGTGCATTGGAATTTCCAGTTGTTTCATATGTCTTGGTTACGCTCACAGGAAGAACCAATGCCGGAGAGTATAATCAACTTAATAGAGCTGCAGTCACCTCTCCTTCTGGAAAACACATAGGCTATGCATAACACAAGTACATTCCCTGGAAGAACTGGTGCCAGAGAGTATAATCAACTTAATAGAGCTGCACTCACCTTTTCTTCTGGAAAAACAAATACGCTATGTATAACACAAGTGTCTGGATCTTTCCTGGTCATTAGCAATTTCATGGATCTTTCTTCAAAGATTTGGCCTTGATTTCTAGTTTACCACTTGATTGCTAGAATAGATTTCATGAAGTATACGCAATTCTCCAGCTAGATTAAATGATTAATACTTAGGTGGTGGTTTTGCTATTGCATTGATCCTGCCTGCTGATGGCAGCATATGCCTAATAATTTCATCATTGGGGATTTGTGTATTGTAGTTAAAAAAATATTTTTTTATGTTGAAGATCCATTCATCTGTAGCAACAATTTCATGCTGGTTTTGAGTCATGTAATGTTTTCCAATGAACTGCTAGGTTTTCTGATCCACATCAGCTGCATCCTTGAGCCAATGTATGACAATAACCTGTCTGTCATGATAATAATACACGCCAAGTTATGGTCTAAATGTATTCTTGATCACTGTTGGATGTTTTGCTAACTTTAATGTAACACTGCTTTTACCTTCTCTTACTAACTACTAACGCGCTCTTGAGCTGAGTGTGGAAGATTAAACTTCATTGCTACCTGACTTCACTTATCGTCATTTTGTATATGGTCGTTAAGGTTTCCATATTAGTCCAGCTGAACATCTGTAATGAATAATATGTTTTTGTTAATAGGTGGATGATGGTTACTAATGCCTTCCTATTCTTTGTATTTAGGTTCTTGAAATGGATACCTACAGGTACCATGGCCACTCTATGTCAGATCCAGGAAGCACTTATCGCACCAGGGATGAGATCTCAGGTGTCAGACAGGTCAGCATGTTGTGACCGTTCACTTTGAAATTTATCTCATGCCAAATGTTTGGACTTCAAAGAGTTATTTGTTTTATGATACCAACAGGAGCGTGATCCAATTGAACGAGTTAGAAAGTTGATCTTGGCTCATGATTTAGCAACTTCTGCTGAGCTGAAGGTATGAAATTTTAAGGAAAATACATCATGTATAATTAAAGTATAAATGATCTTTAATGAGAATCATAAATGGAGGCATGTTGTTTCGCTCGGTGGTATATTCTAATTTTTAATGTGACCCTATTCTTTCTCCTCAGGACATGGAGAAAGAAATTAGAAAACAAGTTGAAGATGCCATTGCTCAAGCAAAGGTTCCCATTGCATTTAGATACACTCTTTTAGTTATTTCACTTTGAATTAATTATGTTTATCACTTATGCACCTTTTAATATCTACAGGAAAGCCCTATGCCTGATACTTCTGAGCTCTTCACGAATGTGTATGTCAAGGGTTTCGGTGTGGAGGTAAGTTGATGTCAAATCTAATTCATTCAGTTTCTTCAAAGATGAAGTCACTATTCTTATCTTATCTGAAATGCATGACCCTGGACTTGATTAAACCCATTGTTGCATCCTCTTAATCATGTGAATTGTGAAGTGAAAACATGACATGTGTTTTATGCTAGTATCTTGTTCCTGTTGCTTGCTTGCATTAGTAGGCAAGAGTTTTTGTAAAACCGTCACACTACAATTCTATAGGCATGATGTATTTTTACTAGTGTTTATAGAATACTCTGGTACAGATTCCCATGAAAGAACTATGTTCCACTAGCTAGATAGAACTACGTTTTCACGATTCGAATTCAATATAGAAATTTCAACTGCTTTGTTCAAAGTATGTCTGCTTTGGTAAGGACTAAACTTATTTCTCCTTAATGGTACAGTCATTTGGGGCAGACAGGAAGGAGTTGAGAGCTTCACTTCCATAGGCTGGCAACCAGAAGATGGGCATTCTTTCTCCTGATATGATATGATAGCCAGGAGAAATAAATATTGGTGGAGAAACCCTCGGGCGTTACTGGCATTTTTTGTAGCAAAATGAACTTATATAGAGATGCATTGTCAGGAGGATCCGCTTGTTCTTTGTTTTGCTTCATCTTTTCTTTTCCGCAATTCAGGTTAACCGCTGCTGGCTGGCGTCTTATTGAAGCTAGAGATTTGGCCCGCATAATCCCTTCTGTTCGAAAAATTTTAAGCTGGAAATTAAAAAGTTAGTTGGTGTCTATTGTCTCACGTATCGGTTGCTCTTTAACAGCTTTTCCTGCCGATTGTTATCTGGCTCCTACTCTTTATCAAAAATAGTAGGAAAAAGTTTATTTAACGCCACTTAACTTTTACCTAAGTCCGAAAATCAACCTAAACTCTAAAATCGATCATTTGATATTGTACTCTTAAAACTGGGGTAAGACATCCTCCGTCCTAAACTACTGTGGTTTTTGGCAGATATGGCATCTACGTATTCTTGTTTTGCTGATGAGGATGCTGACATGGACACCACAATGGACCCACACGTCAGTACCTCTCCAGGATCTCCCCGACGGCCAACCTCACCTGTCGAGTTAATCTCTCCTCTCTACAGTGGAGCCTGTGGAAGGCTGCGGCAACACACTCGCAGGCAGCGGCGGCGGTAGGGACACGTGTAGGGAGGCACCGGCTGCAGGGATCCGATTTTCTTCCTCTCCAAGGTCTGCTCTCTATCACAACTTGTTTGTATTAACTTTAGTTTCTGATTTTTACGTTAAAAAGTCAAAATCAATATGAAATTTAGCTTTTATAAGCTGTTTTCTATTAGTCAATAGTATTCATCAGTCACTACTTTACGTATTCAAATGTTGTAATACATTTTTTATTTTATTATGTTACAATTCTATAAGTTATATAATGATATGAATGTTGTAGTGACTTTTGTTATCGTATTTCTTACATAATGTATTACTATTCATCAACCACTACTATTTATCAACCGTTTCTATCGGTCATTACTATTCATCAACTACAACTAAAAGTTATTAGCAAAAAATAATATAAACAAGCCCTAAACTCATGGTATGCAAAAGGAATCCAATTTCAAGTACCCGTGATCCAAGCACGAGACCTACCTACGGGAGCACATGAATCATTGGTAGCAACTTGTACTTCACTGCGCTTCAATTTGGGGGATGAGTTAATCAAGGTGAAGTCTTGGCTCTTATTGATTCCCTGAGAAGCTCAACTTGGAGGGCGGAGCCGTCCTTGTTGCTGCGTCTAAGGTGCCTTCGAAGTCAGTGGTTACGCCGTAGAAGCCGCCGCCGTGATGTAGTTGAGGATCCAATCCATCATCCATGCTGGCCTTAACGTGGGGGTGCGCCTCCTCATCTAGGTCGACCGCCAGGCCGGCGGCGCGCGTGGCCGTGGCGGCACATGTGCTTCACCTTATCCAGGCGGCGGCGTTGTTGTCGTCGGCCTGGCGGGAGGAGGAGAGAGACCGGAAGAGGTGACATGGCTGTGGATGTGCCAGGGACGAGAAGGAAAAAAATATATTATAAGATTTTATTTGTTGACTCATCACATGCCATGCTAGCACTTTGCCATCCCGGATGCCTCGTTTGGGGTGAGGGATGTTTTCACTGGTTTTGAGAGCTTGAAAGGTGACAAATACCCGGTTTTGAAGTTGAAGTTTAATTTCTGGACTCGAGCCAGAGTGGAGAGGCGTAAATTGGTTTTTTTTTTCCAAAACAGTAAGGTGATCGTTGGAGCATTGCCATTTGCTCATTTTGTGCGTGATTACTCCCCAGCTTTTGCTTCGTGGATGCTCTGGTTTCATTTTTTTTTTCTGCGCCTCCTCTCTTATCCTATCCCTACCCCGTAGGCAAGTGATCAAATGCAATTGACAGTGCGATGCCAGGTTTTTTTTTTTTTGCGCCGGCTCTATGGTGCATGTCAAGCACGCTATCGCAGAGGCATCGACACATCACAAAATATTACCACGGGTCTCACTGAAGGCGTAACCGGTTAGGAGCTGCCGAGCGGGAGAGCCCCAGCCCTGGGGCTTTTTCAGGCAGCAGCTGCTTGCGGTTGGAAGTTATCCGCTGGACGCCGTCTTCCCCAACGTAAGGCAGAGGCGTGGGCAGCCGCGATGAGGTAGCGCCGTAGCGGGGTGAGCGGAGCCGTGCCGTGGAGGACGCGCGCCGGCGGCGGAGGCGACGAGGAGGAGGTGGAGACGGAGGGTGGCAGCAGCAGCAGCAGAACCACGGTTTGCCTGGAAGCGGCGCGGCAGTTGGAGGCCCAACCCAACGCCGGCCTTCCCTTCGGCTGGAGCGGCCCTGGTGAAGAGCCCTAGGCGCCCGCCTATTTTGGGCCTCGGCTCGGCGGGAGCATGCTGCGCTCGTTCGCGCGTTCCTTTTCGTGCCTCTTTCCCTGTGGGCCGTGGCCGGATGAAACCGCCGACCACAAGGAGCGTCCGATTCCGCGATTCGCTGCTACGTGGTGGTGGTGGTAGCCTGGCTGGCGCGACGGCCGGAGCTACATCACGTTCCCATGGCCGTGGAAGTCGAACCGTAAGGAACGAGATGCCTGTATCTGCATACACCGGCCACGCACTGCTGTTCTACGTTACCGCAATATGTCACCTGCCATCTCCTGCCCACCAAAGCACGGGAATGCTCGGCGCGCGTGACTGATGTACGGAGCACCAGGCATGCTGCTACACGCTACTTCTTTTTGCAACCGGTGTGGATAAGTGGATGCACGTTTGTTACGGAGCATGAATGCGCATACGAAATACGAATCACTAGAGATCTCAGTAACTGACCACCAAATTAACGAACTACCCGTGGCGGCGTGGTCTGCTGCCGGTGTGCAGCGCGCACATGTAAAAAGTAGCCGTTGCACGATGGTGGGCAACGCTTTCCCTATGAATTACGATATCTATCGCCCTCTCCCTTTCAGGTCTCCGTCGCGAACTGAATGGAACGACCTATTCAAACTTCCAGCACACGCACCCCCGTTTGCATTTAGAGCATATACAATTATACATATTAGCTATTAACTGTCTGTAAACGTATGACATATAGAATTTTAGGTGGTATGAAGGAGAGAGAGAGAAAAGAAAGATGATATTTACTATTTAATAGAAAAATTTTATAGACGATTTTTTACTATATATATCATTGTATAGATAACTATATAGATAACACATTAATTGCATAAAGTTATTACAGATAACTATATAGACAATACATTATATGCGTTGTCTTTAGTTCTATCTATAGATGACATGAATGTATATTATAGACTACCGTTGTCTATATTATTATACATACTCTTAGATCGTAAGTTACCCTAGAGAGATCAGGTAGCAGAAAAGAAAGAGAAAAAAGAAAGAATGGAAATATGAGGATTGGACCAAAACCTACGGCCTAGCATCACACGTCCCTCTCGGAACAGCTCTCAATTTTTAGGCTATGATTAATAATTTTTATCTATTTTTTGAGACAACAGCGGACGACGAAGACGTCAAATGGTGCACACTGTTTTTAACTCAAAATATCATTTAAAATTCATTTTTAAAACATTATACTTATTTTGATTTTTGAAAAATCGAAAGACAAAAGCCAAAAACAAAAAAAGACACAAAAGCAACAAAAAGAAAATAGCACGTGATGTGTACACCGATAATGAAATGACATGTGGCCGTTGCTGTATTGCGCCGCTTGACCACGTACGCCGCGGGGGCGCGAGACAAGGGAAGACTTTTACGGTTTTACTTACGGCTCAGCATCACACGTCCCTCTCGGAACAGCTCTTATTTTTTAGGCTATGATTGATGATTTTTATGTATTTTTTTATATGATAGCGTCGATGAAGACGTCGAGTGGTGCACATGGTTTTTAACTTAAAAAGTCATTTAAAAACCGCTTTAAAACATCATATTTATTTTAATTTTCGAAAAAAAAATCAAAAGACAAATGACAAAAACAAAAAAAAACAGACACCAAACTCTTAAAGGCCGGACACAAAAGCAACAAAAAAAGAAAATAGCGCGTGATGTGTACACCGATAATGAAATGATACGTGGCCGTCGCTGTACTGCGCCGCTTGACCGCGTACGCCGCGGGGGCGCGAGACGAGGGAAGACTTTTAAGGTTTTACCGTTTCCCAACCGCCAACGCCGAGTCTTCGTGCAACGCCATCTCCCGGACTCACATGCTTTCTGCGCGTACACCTGGGCGACACATATGAAGAGTCAGTTCCGCGTGTCCAATGCCGATTGGTTCGTGCCTTCGCATGAGGAAACTAGAAGTGTACGTACCAAATTGTCTCACGCTTGGGCGCTTGGCTAGCTGCTCAGAATCTAGTAAGAGCAAGTCCAATAATAGAGTCAAGTGTTTGGCTATAAGTCAAGTTATAAGAGCCAAGTTATACAATAATTTGTCTTCTATTTGTCTACCAAAGATTTTTTTATTATTATGTGGTACCATGTCTCACATTCTCTTTCCTATTCCTCCTCACATACATTTATTATTTTGGCCCACCACTGCATAGGCTCCCGTGCCCAGCTTGTTGCTTGCATGAGAGCCAAGCTCTCATCTCCCTCCTCTCTTCTCTCCTCCATATCAGCAAAAATGCTGACTAGTTTGACTATAAGATCATTACTGTACTTGCTCTAACGAATGGAAACTTCGCATCAGCTGCGTCGTCGTTTGAACGGCCGTACCAAGCAGCCAACTAGGCACGTCACCGAGCTAGGTCAGCGTAAAGAAGCAGCACCGAATTAAGCTTGGGAAGAGCATATTCTCAACCAAATGCTATAATAGAAGACACCCCGACGAATCTGATGCATAATCGAAACCAAACATCATGGCTGAAAAAAGAGAGAACCAAGTTTAATTCCCTCCTTCCTTTCCTCAGCAACAAACTTTGTCGTGCATCTACACTGCAACAATAATTCTCTTCAATATAAAGAAGCATTACGGGGTTGTTTGGTTGCTAGTCATACTTTGCCAACAAAAATTGCCACACTTACCTAAGTTGAGGTGCTCAAATTCTTTGCCACACCTTAACAAGCCTAAGGGAATCTTGCCACACTTTTTTGAGTCATTGACGCGTTGGACCTAATTTGCTGGAAGAGAATTTTGCCACAACTGTGGCTGCAACCAAACAGCTCTCAAAGTTGATTAAACTTGCCTAACCTTAAGCGTGGTAAACTGTAGCTAACAATCAAACAGCCCCCTACATATGCTCTGCAAGACTGCAATAATAGACCGTACGCACGCACGGGGACTTCTGGCCTGCAGAGATCGAAAGCGATTCCAACGCGTACAAAGAAGACGGTTCCTTCGATCTCGCACACGCGCTCTGTACTTTGGAAACAGTCAATTGCTTGCAAGGTTGCCTTGAGAGTTGAGACCAACTCTTCCTGTTCCTGGATGGAGCGGCGCGAACCGACCGAGACCGTCTTCTGGTCGAACGGGAGAAGCTTCCAGCTAGCCTACGCGTAACGCCGTCTAGCTCATCTGCACGCGTTTATGCCGCGGATGGCTCTCCAAATCACAGAATGTACGACGCGCTCTGATGTGTGTCGATGATCTCGCGGAAGAAAATCTAATGGGTGAGGGGCTTTCTTTTTTGCTGTTGTCTTCTGTTTTTTTAGCTTTTGAAAATTCAAAATAAATGTAGCTGTTTTTAAAAACAGATTTTTCAAACAGTTTTTAGAATCAAAACTGTATGTGTCGTCTATATCAACGTCTCTACTATCAACTATCATATCAAAAAATGTAAATAAAAATTATCAGTTATAGTCAAAAATATCAGACGAAAAGACCAGGGGTTGCCTGTGACACGGCATCTTGCTAAGCAGGGGGCCTGTGATACGCGTGGTAACCCGAACTGTCCCGTACGTTGAGTAGCCGGCTGATTATCGTCATGCATTTCTATTTGGGTATTTCGTTCGACCAATGCGAACTAATCTTGCTACGTGTTGAATTCTTGTATGCACAGTCAGTCTTGAAGGTTGAAAGTACTGCCGTGCGAGTAAATCGTACAGGATGTACTCGTGGAATATCCAGATCGACAGCAACCGCGAGAGGGACAGACGAAATTTTGTGAAACTCACAAGCAAACTTCACACATATTCAGCGACGCCGTTCTCGTTTCTTCACCGTCTTCTCGAGACCATCCCTTCCGGTCAAGAAGTATGCCCAGATCTTCTGGCTGAGACTGCTGAAAGGCGTGGCCTCGGCTAGCTTAGCTCTGCTTCTTGACTTGCATTACATTTACACCACTTCCTACAAGTCCTAGTTGTAGTTTTGGTTATTTTCTCTTGCTTTCTCGTCAAGGCTTTGATTTGAGTATCTGCTGTGAATAAGGGTAGCAATAGGGCTTTCATCCTCCTAGGGTCGTTCATATTAATTTTTGATTTTAACTTATAAATAGTAGGAACTTATAAAGAAACTCATAGAGAGAGACATTTATGTATAATTTTAGCTGATATAAATAAAATGCAGTGTGTACTACAATCAACTAGTAGACCTTGTCTTAAAAAGACACTCCGTTTGAAAGCTAGGTACTATAGAAAAAATATTTACTGTAGAAAATCAGCTTTTAAATGCCAATATGAACATGCATCTAGTTGTTTCGCTTGCCTTGATGCTCTATAGGGTGCTTATTTGGGCTGTTCTGGCTTTTATGGTATTGTATTAGTTTTTTTCATTGTACTTGCGATAGCTTTTTCAACATAATTAATTTTTTTGAAAATAAAATAAAAACATTATATCATTATAGACAATACAAAGAAATAAAAAAGGCTAGAAAAAGTTAAAAAATAAAATTAAAAAAATTAGAAATTAAAAGCTTAAGCTAAAATTCAAATGAGCATCCATAAAAGAGACGGCCCGGAGCTGTCAGGTTTCCAGACTTTCTTCCCTGCATCGATCGATCGCTTTTGGGGTGGCAAAATGCAACTGGAAAACTAGTTGATATCAGACAAAGAACGACGTCGATTTGTGCGGAATTGGTAATGTTTGCAAGCATGGCGAAGTAATCGGCTGCTAATACTGTAGGACGGGCGTGCTGATATCAACCGGAAAACTAGATATCCCTGTGATCGATGGAGACCGTCCCAATTGCAAAGGCCACTTCACATCTCGAAAACTGCTGCGCAATAGCACTTGAAAATTACTCAAAAATAGTTTAAAATGCCGTGAATAGGTTTCTTCTAGACGAAATATTGTACTACGTTGTGCTACCAAATATAGTTTGGAAGCATTTTATATAAGATTGAATAGTCAAATCACAAACGAGCGCACGCAACCCAACACCAACGACGTTACTGTAGATTTCAACATTTCAAGATGGCGAAATACAATCTGATTACAGGTAAACTAGTCTAGTACTGCTACTTACAAGTAAACCAAAAGGAAGCATGCAAGGGCAGCCGTTTCCGGCAAAATTACTCGTTGGCATTATCATTAGTTGGTCAAGATTGCGACGTTCCAAGGTGACAAGATGCGGCCAATTTTACCAACGTATTTAGTACACACTTTTTGTGAAACACATGTTTAGACGTGGATTGCCCGCCAACTAAACTACATTTTCCAATGTTGAAAAGTAGGGCAAATTGCACTGTTCGGCACTGACTAAACCCGTAATACAAAATTCAATACTGTCAATAACTAAGGTTTGCACACCTTTCCCCTAAAATACCTTGACATATATTTCTCTAAACTTCTCTCTTTTTTTCTTGGATCTGTTGATTGTTCTCGAAGGATCTGTTTTAGGCTTTTAGCCCCCACAAAGATCACCAAGGTATTGTATATTTCCTATAAATGCAACCTGTGCGATAGGGTGACCTCTCTTTAACAACTTTGTATGGGCCCCCTTTTTATATATGTTTGTATGGGACCTCTTTTATATATGTTAGAAAAGAAAAGCTGAATATTTTTGAATGGTTTCGTGTCCCATGGTTTGCGAATCTGATATGAGGCTCGTAAACCAGCAATTCTAATACGCCAACTCTATTAGGCAACACATTTTCTTTCTACATTAAGCCATGCTACAGGTATTGCACAGTGGTGACCTCGTGCTCTTTGGCTGTTGGGTCCTCCAGGGACTCACCAAGTTGTTGTCAACGATGGAGCAAACCCGGCATGCGTAACGACCGTCATAAACCTCCCCACCATCGACGCCGACGAAGGCCTCCACCATGTCATAGTCGATGTAGTCTTATAATATAAAATTTATGCCAAGAATAGAGGAGGTGGCACAGCGCACGAGCGGCGGGCACGAGGAGAAAAAAGAGAGGCGGAACGTGAGGAGGCGGAAGAAGATGAGCTCGGGAAAGAAACCGAGGGGAGGACCTGATTGTAAAGAGTGGTGGGGTGAAATAGATTAGTAGCTTCTTGAAGGGCCACACAAATATTTCGCATTGATGGGAATCGGATGGCATGTATGGGCTAGAGGCGAGATCAGATGGTTGACAATAAACAGATGACAATAAACGGATGATGTGGCACAACCATTTCGCAGGAAATCCCCCAACTATAATATATAGAAGGAATAAGTCTACTTTACCCCTGAACTATGGTGTTGGTCTAAGTTTCAACTTTCAACTACAAAACCAGGTAACCGACACCCCTTGACAATCAAAATCGGACAACTTACCCCTTTGAGACTATTTCAGCTCGGTTTTCAGCCACATGACGCTGATATGGCAATGGTTTTTGGTAACATGGACACTAGTCATAACACGTTTTTAGTTGACATGGAAACTCACTCAACAGAAGTAGCAATTAAAATTTAAAAATATGGTGGGTCCCACTCATCTGCCCCTATCCCTCTAATTCTTTCCTCTTATTTGCTCTCTCTCTCTCTCCCCGAGTAGTGGCTATGGCTGTACTCAGGACAAGCTCATCAAGGGTAGAGGAGGGCCAAGGGGTTCAAGTGATGGCCAAAATGGGGTAGGGGCGGCGAGGCGGACACAATGGTGGTGGTGTTGCGGCCAGGCGAGCAGCAGCGCAGGCTGGCAGCAGCACACGATGGCCAGGGATGGGGAAGGCACAGGGCGGTAGCGCTGGATAAGAAAAGGGGAGAAAAGAGATGAGCACGAGCATCTAAGTATTGTGAAGAATGTACTGGAGTAGACGAATAGCGTGGGGAAGACTGAGACGGGCTGCCGATGTGAGCCAGTGACAGCACAGGGAGCTCGTCATGTTGGCTACGCCTTGTGGAAGGAGAGGTCAAATTAGGGGTTGGGGAAGGGAGTGGGAGAGGTAAGAGTGCTTTGGGAGGGAGCAATTGAGTCGGAGCTCACCAGGGAAGGCACGACGTCCATGGCGGCAGCAGCACGAGGGTGAGGGGGCTAGCCGAGTGGAGCAGCAAGGTGGTGCCAGAGGTGGGGCCGAGCTCGATGCTAGAGATAGAAGCGGCGTAGAAGGCTAGCACCAAGCGCAGGGAGGAGTTGGTGCTGAAATGGACAGAAGAGATAGAGAGAAGAGAGGTGCCGCATAGGATTAATGGAGAATTTGGGTTTGGGAGTTCGGGATTTGGGACGGATGTGGTGCGTAACCCAATCCTGTCACCTCTTTTTCTTGATAATCTTGGCATCAAATATTTATCCTATCCTTTTCCTTTCCAATTGGCATGGTAACAGTCCCTTTAGGGCTTTCTCCTCTCAGATTGATTTGGCTTCTTGCAGATCGATTCCATAACTAGAAAAATGCCCTAAGGTCATCTTCCTTGATATGATTTTACAATGTGTCTTCAATAGGGATTAGGGGAGGAAGAAAGGAAGTGCTTCACCATGAAGGTGCTCGTCCTTGTTGGAGGCTTTGGAACTCACCTTTGGCCTTTGACGCTTAGCTTTGGGATTGATCTAGGCACTATGGTTTCGATTTTCTTTTAGCTTTGGCTTTAAGTTGAATGTTAGTTTAGGAACAATTTGCACACATCCGCTTCCATGCAACGAGGAGGGAGAAAGAAGAGGAAGAAGATGAGGATGACGTCGACACATGTGGATGCCATGTGGCAAAAACCGCTTTCGCATTGGCGCCATATTAGCTAAACTGTCTTCAATTGGTCTTAGGGGAGTAATATATTTGGTATTATGATATGAAGGTTATAAAACATTTAATTTTGTACTCTAAGGTTGAAACTTAGATATATGAGTTCAGAGGGATAAAGTAGACTTATTTCTATATAGAATTTGCTAATGTGTATAGCACTTAGCTCGTAGAAAATGCCACAAATATAAAAATACACACAAAGCAGAGGAGGAAGAAGCCTTAGGAAACATCAGCCTCTTTTCTAATTTATGGCTTATAGATTTTCCCCAAAAACAAACGAGACGATTTATTTGTTGTCTTTTAGAAATAGCTTATCGATACAAATTTTTTGAAACAACTTATTAGTTTATTACCATTCAGTTTATTTGCACAAACAAATATTTACTTTAAAATTAAAAACCATTAATCATGGAACTGGCCCGATTCTTTTGTGTCAGAGGCATGCAAACAA
Organism: Dendrocalamus sinicus; assembly: GCA_036346575.1. Lineage (NCBI taxonomy): Eukaryota > Viridiplantae > Streptophyta > Magnoliopsida > Poales > Poaceae > Dendrocalamus > Dendrocalamus sinicus. Next base: position 44,103,011 of record CM070645.1, on the reverse strand, counting down.
ATAAAAAAACCATGTGCCAGTTAACCAACCAGCTACTACTGTGGTCCACCAACTCAAATAGAAAACCAAAACTTCGAGCTTGTGGTAGTCGCCATGTATAACAAAGACAACGAAATTCGCCATCTGAACGATCGATGCGTACGAAGGGACGAGAACTCGTACTAGATCAGGTGTTTTTTTGAAGACAGATCAGGTGTTATTCTAACAAAATCATGTGTGGCAGCTGAGTCACAAATAGGTGAAAATTAGCATGCATGTTAGCTCTTATGGAATTACTTGGAACTGTCGATCGTGAATATTTTGCGGTACATTTGTCTTGCAGTTCAAGGGATTGAGAGCTGTGACCATACACCACAGCATTCAAGAATCATATGGTGCGTGCGCACCCTTTCCACGTTTCACGAGCTACGACTAGTCGACTATTCTTGGAAGCCTTTCCTTCGAAGCCACACTTCCAAGGGAAGAGCCAAAGGAACATGCGGGGACCTCGATGGCATAGATTTCTTATTCTCCTGGGCCTGCTGATGCGGTACTTGAAAACTGTAATTAGAGCAACTCCAACCGGTTCTTTATCCTGCTCTTCATTGTATATTTACCTAATATGACTCAAGAAATGGACTCCAACCGGTTCTTTATCCTCCTCTTCATTTTTATCGAGTCGCTATTTTCTCCCGGTCGCTAGCTAGATTTGACGAGCGCCTCCTCACTCGCTTCTCAAATAGCTAGGCCATTGGAATGCTAACTCAAATAGAGAGCTGAAAATAATAGCTAGCATCTTCATCCTAGGAAATAGAGAGGGAGAAATGACTAATGGGATGGAGTTGCTATGGCAACGGGCACAAATCCGCTGGGTTTTGCTATCTCAAACCCGTGCCCATGAAAGTTGGACGTGCCCGCTAAAAAACCCATGCCCGTGACGGGTGCAGATTTTTGCCGAAATCCATGCCCACTCGGGTAACGGGTACCCTCGGATCGCCCGTGCCCGACAACAGCTGTGCAGATTGCAGACAGTGCAGTGCTTAGCAAGTCAACAATAAGTTCAATTTATATGCTACTATACATGAAACAAGCAACGACAAATCCACAATGCTTATCACTAGTTCACTCCATCAATTCTCGGTTCATAGTTCACTGGCATAGCATGTCATTACAAGTTCATAGTTCACAACTCAGTTAAAACCAAAAGGAGAGACATCAACTGCTCCTTGTATTTGACTTGTTCCCCAGGAGGCTGGGAGCCTGGGTTTATAACTTCTATGGATCGAGTTTATATTACCCATGGGTTTATGAGTTTGGGTACTATAGGAACGTACTCGAACCCGGCAGACCCGATGGGTTGGACTTTTTGCCCATTAAGAAACCCATGGGTTAGGAAATTGACTCAGACCCATGCCCTAATAGAGTAAAAACCCACCGGGTATCGGGTTTCGGGTACCCATTGCCATCTCTAACTGTAATCCAGTTGAGCTCAAACAGCCTGCCTATTAGGCTTAGCTGTGTACAAACTCAAACTGAGTTTAAGTTAGGGTCCTAGTTTGAATTTGGGTTTAAGCTCGAGTAGACTCAAGTAAGCTCGTTAAGAGAGGACATGCATCTTTTCACATGCAACTTTCACAAAACTTGGGTAGACTCGAGCTCAGCTTGAGAATAGGTTGGGTCATAGATAGCTTTGAACATTGGGAAAAATAAAATTTTGATGGAGATAAAGGGCAAGAGGCTTGGTGTGTTGGTAAAAATGGACATATGAATTCTATTTCGCATCTACTTAGGTCATATCTAGCTATTCCAGCTCGGCTTATTTGGAGCTCGAGCAGTGCTTTTTTACACCCCTATATGATGTTATATGATCGTTCCATTTCATTTTTGAGGACCAGCAATAATGATCATGTTCTTTTTCGCTTTTGTGGCTTTGGACTCAGCAAGTCAAAACAAACGGGACGACTCCTCAAAGCTGCCTCTCCAAACGACTTCTAAGCGCAAAACTATATGTGCCATTTGTGTCATCGTCTTCACCATCTATCACCGTCTCAAAAAAAGCATAGCAAAATATCATTTGACATAGCCCAAAAAACAAGGCCATGGGTTACGACTCTCCAACGTGGCCATTTCATGTAGATAATATGACATTTGTCATCTTTGGAGTCATAGCATTGGGTATTTTTCTCTTCATATCTAGGCCCTGTTTTGAAACTCCTGCCTTCCAAACATACCATTGCCGTAGAGTAAAAATTTTCAAAATAAAAAACACATAAGCCACTCTCAGTCTCAACAAGTTTTTCAGAACTTGAAACTAAAATCTTTGATTTCTGACCAGTGGACCATCAATAGTAAGTGTTGAGGAACCGTCGCTGGCGAATCAGTCCGATCGATTCCTCTCCCATGCAAATAGACAGATCAATAACAGAAAACACAAATAGTAGATTGAAATACAGAGATAGGGAGAACTCCTGGTCTTTCTTTATTGCTTTGTCTTTCTCATGCCTATACAAAAATAGCCAATAACACTCTCTATTTATAGCCTAATGGTGAGGTGCCCACTATGGGCCAAGGCTTCAAGTCCAGGCCTAGGTTTCCTAACGCTCCCCTTTGGGCACTTATCCGACATGTTCATGCCTCATCAAAACTCCATAAAAACCCAGTGGGAAAAATTTAGAGAAAGTGTACATGATACATGTTATGCTGTGTTGCACGAATTGCCTTATTAAAAACATTGGCCGAGAAATTTTAGGAAAACTCGTTAAGGGAAAAAGAGTATAATCCACCCAATTTCATTTAATCTTCAAAATTTATTCTTTGAGTACTCGATCTTCATGATCAAGTTTTAATGACAAGCTTGAGAAAAATCCCCTTGAATTATGCACTTCTCTAAGTCTCATCATTCCAATTCCTCGTACGCATCTTTCAAAACTAGATGTTAGGAGTGACTTAGTGAATAAATCTTCAAGATTTTCACATAACTTAATATGCAGTACCTTAATTTCGTCTATCTTTTAAAATTCATGACCATAGAAGAACTTAGGTTGATATGCTTTGTGAGATAACTCTTCACGTAGTCCATCGGTACTTGTGCAACATAAGCTATATTATCTTCATAGATAATTGTGAGAGTTTGCATGATATTCATCTGCATGACTACTGGATGTGGTGAATCATTCGTTGGAGGCAAGCACATTCTCGTGTGGCTTTATACAGCTCTATGATTTCGAAGTGGTTCATCGAAGTCGTTACAAGACTTTACTTAGATGATTTCCTGGGCCTGCTTATGCGGTGACTTGAAAACTGTAAACTAGTTGAGCTCAAACAGCCTGTCTATCTAGGCTTAGCTGGGTACAGACTTAAGCGGAGTTTAAGTTAGGGTCCTAGTTTGAATTTGGGTTTGAGCTCGGCTCAATTTAAAGCTCAAGTAGACTTAAGTAAGCTTGTTAAGAGAGGATAGGCATCTTTTTACATGCAACTTTCACAAAGCTCGGGTAAACTTGAGCTCGGCTTGAGAATAGGTTAGGTCACAGATAGCTTTGGACATTGGGAAAAATAAAATTTTGATGGAGATAAAGAGCAAGAGGCTTGGTGTGTTGGTAAAAATGGACATGCGAATTCTATTATGCATGCCATATCTAGCTATTCCAGCTCAACTCATTTGGAGCTCGAGCTGTGTTTTTTTACACCCCTATATGATGTTATATGGTCCTTCCATTTCATTTTTGAGGACCAGCAATAATGGTCATGTTCTTTTTGGCTTTTGTGGTTTTGGACTCAGCTTCTCTAAAAGTCAAAACAAATCAGACGACTCCTCAAAACTGCTTCTCCAAACAACTTCTGAGCGCAAAACCATATATGTCATTCGTGTCATCGTCTCAAAAAAGCAAAGCGAAAAATCATCAGACTTATCCCCAAAAAAATAAGGCCATGGGTTACGACTTTCCAACATGGCCATTTCATGTAGATAATATGACATTTGTCGTCTTTGGAGTCATAGTATTGGGTATTTTTCTCTTCCTATCTAGGCCCTGTTTTGAAACTCCTGCCTTCCAAACATGCCATCGCTGTGGAGTCAAAAAATTTCAAAATAAAAGAACACATGAGACACTCTCAGTCTCAACAAGTTTCTCAGAATTTGAAACTAAAATCTTCGATTTCTGACCAGTGGCCCATCAATAGTAAGCAAATCTTTTAGGTAAACCCTTCACCTACTAAAACTGCTCTCCACTTCTCTATCATTAATCAATCCCTTATCAAAATCCGTGTTTAATTAGAACGCAGAAAAAAAGCACGGACGTGAAACCAAAGCACATGGTGCCATGTTTAGGTAGTGTGTAAAGTGACTTTTAACTTTTGGTTTCTGGTTTAAAGTATACTATAGCGATCGAAAATACACTGTAATAGTTATTAATATTTTGTAAGTAATTAAATTAAAAAATATTTCATCACAATTAATACAAATGAATAAGAAAAAACTAATAAACTAAAATTAAATAAGTCGACGTGTTAGAAAAAAGCCACAGGAAGAAGTCGTACTCGTTTCGAGCGGGGGCTAGGTGAAGAAGCCCGTTCGTACGCGGCCCAAAGCGGTAACTGTTCTCTGGGACCCACAGCGTGCGCCGTCTTGGCCCCGCACCGCAGCTAGTCAGCGACCCTGGGCCTTGCGTGGAATAATTCCACGGAATAAGCCGTGATCCCATCGGAAATCCGTCGCGCCAAAACCCGTATTCGTGATCCGTCGCTTTTCTTCGCGAAATCACAATTACTTTGCTGACGCTTTGCAGAAGTTACTGGCGTTTTGATCCCGTCTGCAAAAATATAAGGGAACTATTCTAAATATAAGAAAAGTCTAAAGGCCTTCATTATGAAGCGTGTTAGCCTGTTCTAAGTGGGTGCTCATTTAGGTTGAAGCTTTTAGTTTCTTAATTTTATGTTTTTCTGATTTTTTATTTTTTCTTTTTATTTATTTGTATTTTCTGTAATGATATAACATTTTAATTTTAAAATTAATTATACTAAAAAATATCGGTAGCTACAGTGCAAAAAAACTACTATAGTAAAAGCTAAACGTTTAAGCTTCAAAAGCCTAAATCAACATAAGTTTATGTAAAAAATGTTGCTATGTGTACGTACGTATGAAATCCCATTTTTATAAAGATGCATTCTTTGTTGATCAGTAATGGAATCCCATCGTAAAGTGCGTGGTTGTTCTCTCGTAGTTTCTTGTTACGTACAGACAAACAAGCAAGTGGATATTGTCTGTACTTATTTCTAGTCTTGCCCCAAGTTGGTCTGTAGTATCCGCGTATCAGTGGAATTCAGAGGGTTTTGTATATAGAGACCATACAAAGCCACAAATTGTTATTACAAGTGTTAAAGTATCATCCGGATTTCTTATTGTGTCTACGCCAGACACTATGCTAGATATAGCGCTGAGCAGTGCATACGTCAAGCCATGTCAATATGGCAATGGCTAGTATATACGACTTTGATTTGATTTCTTTCTCTGTTAGAAATTCTTATTTCCTAATCTATATATGTACCATGTAGTCGTATGATCGAAATGCAGCGAAGTTCTATGTGTTTGTAATCTCTTCTCATATAGTGATTTTTACTTTTGTACGTCTATAGTTTTTCCTATAAGGATTTTTTTACGTTAAATTCATGTCTCTTGATCTTTTAATCTTCTATTTTTTTATTGTGTGTTTTATAACAACAAGCATCTATGGTAAGACCATTGCTGGTGTTACGTGGACGAAGTAATTTTGTTTATTCATTGTTTGTATACATAAGCAAGGAGAACGTTCATATTGGCTTTTGTTGGAATAAGCTATTGATATCACAAGCTGATTACCAAGATTGCATGTCATTTATTAAAGCTTGAGTATTTCTGCGTGTTAAGGTTTTACTTCTTTCGGCTAGGTCTTTTTAGATCTATCTGAATAAGTAACCAGTAACAGTAATCTGTCTATAGTTTTTGGCTGAAAATGAATAGTTGTGATTGAAAAATGTGGCTTTAGAAAGAAGGGATAAGCGGTGCAAGAAGTGAGAAAGCGATGCGTGCGTATGATAAGAGCAAGAGGAATGAGTCGAGTGATGCACTCGTGACCCCCCTGTTTTATCCGTAGAACGAGACGGTAACAAAAGAAATAGAAAGATCACTTTAAAATGTTAGATATTCGTATTAGTTTTTGATTTTTTTTAAGTATAAAGCAATAGGAAGAGGATCATGGTCAGCTATGGTAAACATCCACGAAGTGACCGAATTTTTCTATTTTAGCTTTTTTTTTTGAAAAATATTCACATTTAGACATCTGGTAGTTTTAATTCTGTTTTTGGACCCAGGGGGTCGGCGCCGTGACCCACGGCTCCGAGGTAATACGTCTCGGCGCCGTGATCCACGGCTCCGAGGTCCCAGGCCCGCACATGCGAGCGGGTTATCCAGTGCGATGGTATAGTCCATGGACCTCGGCGCCAGTGGATCACGGCACAGACGTATTACCTCGGCGCCGACCTCCTGGGTCAAAAAAACGAAATTAAAATTACCAGGAGTCTAAATTTAATATTTTTTTTTAAAAAAGGCTAACATAGAAAAAAAATTCGGACGAAGTGACTTTCACGTACCATGCACCAACCAAACCGATTGTACGGAAGGCATTAGCACTTCCAGCTCCTACAAGCTAGCAGCACATCGAAATGCAAATGCTTATTATACTGACTTTAGCTGTGTATACTCATGCTGTGCGCGTGAAATTTCCATGAAATCGCAGTAATTTTCCAGCGTAGACTTTAACCTCCGATTGATGTGACAGTTAAGTGAATATTGATTACCACATCGATCGCGACACAATTATCAAATACGCGGTTTCACCGAGTCTTGTTCACGTCATACGCCTACAGGAAAGTTAAAACGCCAAACTTACCAAAGACGACACAAGAACCAGCTGTGAACGAAGGGTATATGCGCTCGGATAAGAATTGATCGACACGCTAATATTAATCGGAAAAGTTACAGCCGTAAATTCCTAACATAACCAGAAGAAATGGAAACGTCTATTACCCCGTGTAAATGTTATTTTAGGTTTTAATTTCTTTGAAAATTGAAATAAATAAGATGATTTTTTGAAACGAATTCTTTAAATAACTTTCTAAATCTAAAATAGTGTACATTTGTTCTCTACTATCTGCTGTTGTCTCAAAAATACAAATAAAAAATATTATCCATAGCTTAAAAAACATACCATACAATGTCAATAATGTAAAATTTACTTAAAAAATAATGCAAGTTGTACTTTTGGTTAACATTCTTTGCTCATGTAGTTTCCCATAATAATAACAGTCTTGGCTAACTACGTACACCTTGCCCAATTTTGTTCCGTCGTATAGTTGTGTTCATAAATCCTTATGCACAGGCCACGGAAATGTGAAACTTTTTTTTTCTCTTGGACTAGATCCAAATGTGAAGATTATGTGCCGTCCACTTGGCAAATTGGAATACATTAACCCTGTCACGGGCGCGCGCACATGTGCTAACCCGTGGTCGTTAGAAGCGTACTTTACTGCTACTACTAGAAGGGGAGAGAAAGTCGAAGCAGGCAGAGACACGTACATACTGCACGCGTCACCGAATTATGTCTTCTAATTATAAGTTATGATTTTTGATTTTAGTATAAATATTTATATAAATAAATTGAACATGATAAATTATTTAAAAAAATTATCTTAATAAACTGTTTAGAAATAGTGACAAAAAATATCTATTTATTTATCTGAGAAAATCATTAAAAAAACGCGGCCTACGGCTACTCCCAACTAATCGCAGCAGCCAGCCAGTCAATCACACGTTCCAATTCCAAATTAGCCCTAAATAGTTACTAGATAAACAATCCGCTCGTTAAGCACGCCTTAATTAACCCTCCTCCGAACTCCCATGCGATCGCATCGCAAAAGGATTAACGCGTAAGCAAAGCGAACGCTCGCGCTCGCGGGACCCACCCTTCTTCTACACAACACGGGGTTTTATTTGGTGACGCCACGTATAAATCTCCCCCGAGAAAACCACCGATGGATCGATCGATCGATCAAATCACATACATAGAAGGGGGAGGGGGAGGGATTGGAACGAACGCCGACCGCTTCCTAGAAGAACCCAACCCAACCCCCCGCGAGAGGGGGGAGCCAAGCAACAGACGCCTCCGGGAACCAAGGGGCCCTCGCCGGAGGCGGGCATGGGCGCCTTACCGGCGATGTGGGCCGGGTTGGTCCTGGTGGTGTTGTTGGTCGCATCTGGTGCGGAGGCGGGGGCGGCGCTGCCGAGGTTTGCGGAGGCGCCCGAGTACCGGAACGGGGAGGGGTGCCCGGCGGCGGTGGCGGGCGCGGGGGTGTGCGACCCGGGGCTGGTGCACGTCGCGATGACGCTCGACGCGCACTACCTGAGGGGGTCCATGGCGGCCATCTACTCGCTGCTCAAGCACGCGTCGTGCCCAGAGTCGCTCTTCTTCCACTTCTTGGCGGCGGACGGCGGCGGCGCGCCGGAGGTGGCCGAGCTCAGGAGCGCGGTGGCCGCGTCGTTCCCGTCGCTGCGGTTCGAGATCTACCCTTTCCGCGCCGACGCGGTCACCGGGCTCATCTCGGCGTCCGTGCGCGCCGCGCTCGATGCGCCGCTCAACTACGCGCGGAACTACCTCGCCGACCTGCTGCCGCGGTGCGTGCCGCGGGCGATATACCTCGATTCCGACGTCCTCGCCGTCGACGACGTGCGGCGGCTGTGGGAGACGCGCCTGCCCGCCGCCGCCGTGGTGGCCGCGCCGGAGTACTGCCACGCCAACTTCTCCCGCTACTTCACCGAGGCCTTCTGGTCCGACCCAGGGCTCGGCGCGCGCGTCTTCGCCGGCCGCCGCCGCGCGCCCTGCTACTTTAACACCGGTGTCATGGTCATCGACCTCCGGCGGTGGCGCTTAGGCAACTACCGCCGCCGTATCGAACACTGGATGGAGATGCAGAAAGAAAAACGAATCTACGAGCTGGGGTCGTTGCCCCCGTTCTTGCTCGTCTTCGCCGGCGAGGTGGAGGCTGTCGACCACCGGTGGAACCAGCACGGTTTGGGCGGTGACAACGTGCTCGGCAGCTGCCGCCCGCTCCACAAGGGTCCCGTCAGCCTGATGCACTGGTCCGGGAAGGGCAAGCCATGGGACCGCCTCGACGCCGGCAGGCCTTGCCCGCTCGACCACACCTGGAAGTCATACGACCTCTACATTGCCGAGGGTGATGCATCCTTCGCATCAGCGCAGTCCAGGTCCGCATTGTCATCGTCGGCATCGCCTGGGACGGTGTTTTCTTGGTAGACGGCTGATGGTTACACAATAATTCTTTCATTTGGGGTGTCTTGGTTCTTGGGTGGAAATGGAATTGCCTCGCAATCCATTGCCACTGCCATCACAGCTGCCACTGCAAACCAGCTGCCGCCTTCGGCTGTACAGGACACTGAGAGGAGGGGCGGTACATTGCAGCGGCAGCGAGGGGAAGAGGAACAGTGAATAGGGGAAGCAAATTCTTGTTCATTTGCGGTACAATTCAGATTGATTCATCGGGCTTTGATTCGGAGGTGGCAACTATAGAGGGTTGGAATTACTTGCTGGGTGGTGTACAATTCTTGGATAGGATAAAGGTTTCTTTTTTTTGTCTATCAGTTCAGAATTGTTTCATTTACATGTTTGTTCATTGAACACGTATGATATTAATTGAATTGATTTGCTTCAAATTGAGTGGATCCTATTCTTGTCTCTCTGCCAAAACTCTGTTGTATCTGCCACTCGTCATCCAGAATGGCCTAATCTCTTGCTATGTCTGTTTTGCATACTATGTCGATCCGGAATGGCCTAATCTATTGCTATTCCTAGTTTGCTCACTCAGTTCCCTCAGAATGGCCTAATCCATTGTTATTTCTATTTTGCTTCCCCCCTATTTTGGTGTCGAGTTTGTAAGGGTCGTTTCCTGTGTTCTAGAAGTTTTTTGTTGCTCAGAAGTGGTGATGACTTGTATGTTCTGACTTCTGAGTTGGGACCGTTAAGAGTTTCTATGACTGTTACACGTTAGCAGGAGCATTTGAAGTTTGAGAGCATTAGACTATTGGAGGATCTTTACAGATGGATTGCACACCTACACAGCTGCAAAGAAAGCAAAAACAATAATATTGTAGTTAGTTAATATTAACTTTTTATATCAGAAAGTGGAAGCATAAGATAAGGACCTCTCAACAGACGAATAATACAGTATTAATACTAGTAATCCTCCAACTAACTACGCCTAAATTTCCACAAAACTAGTAGTAATACATATAACTTCTCTTTAAAAATTCCAAACGTTGGAATCTAGAGAGCAGAGCAGGAATATAGGAAATTAAGTTCAATTCAATAATAATTTCTAAGCAGCTTTATACTAGTTGCAGCTGTATATCCTCCCCATTACAGAACGCTTCATTACTTTCTCTCGCTGTCTTTTTGGTATCTTTTCCGACTACAATTTTAAAACTTTTAAGCAAAAAGTTTCTTTCTTTTTTCTTGCGAGGGCTTAAGAAGAATTATCTGAATCACTAGAAACTGCACAAGTCATTTTGGTAGCGAAAGTAAATATGTCTACCCTTGATCTAGGATTCAGCAAAATTTTCACTTCCCTCACATGCATTTGGAAGAACAAAAGCCCCAATGCCACCCAATTTGGGATGAGTTGATGGTGTAACCTCTACTACACCGCATCAAATATCAGCCGCTAATTGCGCGATCGGACGGCTCTCAGAGCACGATGCCTGCCTCCACATTGCTTGGTGAGGGCGCAAGGCTATACTAGCACCCACACCTGCACAGCCTGGGGGCTGCCAATGACCAGCTGGAGAATTGGAAACGCAAGGCAAGTGCAACTAATGATTGCCTGTATTCTTTGGCCTTGCCCCCCTCCCTCTCATTTCTCCATCCTGTGAGTGCGACGAACTCCACCTTCTGCTCATCGACGACCCTACTCAATTGTATTCAATTCCTTTCACATGGTTCATGCCCGTATTCTGAGCCGAACAAACACACACACACACACACACACACACACGAGGTTTTAGTTAGTGCCAGTGCCAATGATGGGCACTGCTCAACGATCCTTTTCAGCTCCTTGTGATCTCTCCGTCAGACGATCACTGTTGCCTTGTGGTTCATGGACTTCAGGCGACCAAGTTACCCTCCTGGAAGCTACCGGTTTTCGCCACAATAATTAGCATGTCGGTGGTGCCGCCACAGTCCGCAGTGTCGCCCAGCGTTTCCAGACGCGTCGTCGCGCGTGCCAGCGACACAGGTTTCGGACGAACTGTTCATGGACGACACAGTGATTTGGTACGAGCTCTTTCAGATTCACGGCATGCTGTGGCATCCAAATCGAGTTAGAAATGGATCGGAAGGTTGGCGCTTGGAGCAGGTGTCATTTGCAGCGTAGCACTTGTGCCGAACAGAAAAAAGTGTTAGGCTGCAGGATTTCGTTACTAGAACAAGGTGAGGTAGTAGCAGCAAAAGGCGCCAAAGTATAGGGAGACAAGTAGCTCATCTTTTCCCCTAAAAAGTGCAGCACTTGAGAGTTGGGATGATATGACAGACCCAGGCACCTAAAAACCAACCACCGCAGGCCATTGGGCCGCCGTGGCCACCAAAGCTCCTATTATCCTATATATGGCGACGTAACAGCATTATAATTAATGACGTCAGCAAGGCAGGAGGACGACAATGACGCTGACTTCAGCTAATCGAGTGTAAGCTTTCTTGTGCCATACCATGTGTAGGACTAATCAGAGATAGGCACGTAAATCGAGTTGGAAAATGTGGTTTATGGATTGAATCCTAGCCGGATCCACCCTCGTCGAAACAGGCTAATAGGTTGTGATTTGCTCTTTAGTTGAAATGGGCTGGTTTCTTTTAGGCTTGTTGTTTTTTGTTTTTTATATAGTAATTAGCTTTTAAATATTGTATCTTTTTAAGAAGGAATCTACAAATCGATTGTAGTAGACATTGTATCGATTTCAACTATACCGACCAAAATCGCATGTAATCTCTTTCTTCGTACTATTTCTCGTGAACAGCTAAAATTCAAAAGGCAAAAGCTATAAACCACAGATAAAAAAAAACTCGCCTATGATTTTAGACACCTTGCTACAACTAGAATTCAAAAGGCAAAAGCTATAAACCACAGATAAAAAAAAAACTCGCCTATGATTTTAGACACCTTGCTCTTTGCACCTGAGCGTTATCCAAAAACTTTCGGTTACTATGAGAATTAAACTATTTCATGTGAAGTTCGGTGCCTAAAGCGTAGTGCTTCTAACAGCTCCCAACGACTTCTCGTTATTAATAAAGAACACGAGAACAAAGAGCCCGGCTATCCGAGGGTGAGAGGTTTGGAATAATCTCGCAATGATTTGTGTGTGTCACCTGGATTGTGAGGCGCATTCATCGATCAGCAGATCTGGTTAAGCAACGAACGAGAATCTTACAGCTCGGTAGGTCACCTGAATGCGTGCAGGTAGCTAACTCCCCTGCGAAAGGAATGTCGGAACCAGGGTTAATAGTACAGAGCCGTCCTTGCCTGTATTCGTTGCACCGAATTGAAGGCCTATTCTACAGAAGAGAGGCTGTGCAAAAACTACCCTGAAGTCTTCCAGGATACAGCGCAAATTTGGTGACGTAACTGGTGCGACACCTCACTTCGTTGTGAAAACTCTAACATGAGAAAGGGACTGTCCAAGTCGTTTAGTTTCGATCACACAACCCTGGAGAGGGAATAAAAACTACATGGCCTAGCTTGTACGGCAATGTATGCTTTTAAGCTAAAACCTTTACAGAATGCAGGACGACAATGCAAGTCAGGACTAGGACGTGTATGAAAACTTTAGTATACAAAACATTGATAATAATCTAACAGGAGCGAATTTCCTCAACAGGGCATTGAAATATGAAATAATTGGCGCCGGCTCATCGAGGCTGCTAGTAAAATCTGGCGTATGGAATCACGGAGAACCACTAAAGTGCCACTCGGTTAGACTGAAATAAGATAACTTATGGTTGAAATTGTACTATAGCTGGCTGAAATTACATTGCAGTTGATAGTGGTTTATTTGGTGTAACTATATTTTAAAAAATTAAAAATAGAAAAATATGTTAGCTCATCATGTACAATACAAAGAATATGAGAAAAAAGAACTAGAAAAAAAGCTCAAAAAACCAAAAAGTAAGAAAAGGATGAAATTTATAAATAGTAAAAAATAAACTAGAAATAATAAGTTTAAACCAAAATATACAGGTTCTAAAAATGACAAGATCGCACGCCGAGCAAAGTACAGCGTACTCCAAGTCATCGGATACTTGGGGTGGAGGCCGGGCACCCTTACTTGTCTCCTAAGTCTGTGGAATACGCACAGATGCAAACCTCACGTTCCAAGACTGGTCCTGCAGCAGAACAGATCAAACTAGACAACGCAGGGGAATAAAGGCGCATAGAAAGATAGAATAGGTAGCATTATCAGTACAGTAAAGGATCAAGGTTTGGACTTCGGATAGTGAAACCCAGACCAGATGGGTGGAAAGCTAGCAATCCCCAACAACAGCGCATCAGATCCCAACCAAGCACAGGCATTCTTTACCTGCGGCAAGCGAAAGCTGTAACGCCCGTTTCACAGGGGTGTGTATGGACACGACATTCCATAACTATTCACGCATGAACAGTTACTAGTAGTGTACCCATGCTAACGCTACGGTAAAATACAAAACAAGATAAAATTTGTAAAAAATAAAACAAACAATCAGATTCATTAAGATTCACGTCTCATATATTGTATAACCAAATATTTTTGTCACAAGATAAAGTCGGAAGGAGCTTCGACCACACAGAAGCTTTGAACGTGGTTGTAAGTCCTTCCGACTACGTCTACGAGATTGCACTATGAAATTGATGCTCAGTGTTTCTCTTTTCCTCTTCTTTCGACCACGCTCAGCGACTCGACCACCGGCATCTTTGACTAAGGTTGACTAAAGCGGTATGACTGACCGTTTGTTGATAATCAGACCAGCTTTCGGAAATGAGTGATATGTTTTGGTTGTTTCAGTTGAGTTTGTTATCGAGGAGCTTTGGGTTCTTGTTAGATTGTGTTGTGGTATATTTGTGTGTCTTATATGACAGGGAGTCATGAGTTGAGTTGGAAATTTTGACGGGAGTGTCAAGTTGGATATAGTTCTTAGCTATTGCAGCAAAGCACTTATCCCGCAAAGATTGGTTGCATTCAAAAACTTGGTCACAAAGCTGGCGTTCCCAGCAAATAGAAGTTTGACCTGTGTTGAGGCAAATATACAGTAAAACTGAGGGGGAAAAATACCTACAGCAATTCGCATGAAATGAATCCAATTCCTATTTTAGACTCAAATATTTCAAAAGGCATCTTCTGCACTTCAACTTTGCTCAGTTTTTCAACACCCAAGTTCTTCAAACTTGATTCTAAAGCTGAAGCACGAGCTTCGATGCACAAAAGAGGGTAATATGCTTCAGCAAGTGACTCTCTACAGTAGAACTATATCCCATATATGCATCCGAGGAAGTTAGCAGATAGCAACAGGCACATGCAAACAAGAAAAAAACTGCACTCTCACAAATACGAAGAAAGTAGTTTACAGAATTTTCTGGAAGTATGCCAGTAAAAACATTTTTAGGTTTATTTTATTTGGGTGGGAACCGATGTTCCAAACCAGTTTTTGAACCTTGTTCATGGTTTTGACTAAGGTCAAAATAGTTGATAGATGTACTCAAATTGACAAACATAACAATGTAAATATAGGAGTTGCAAGTACTAAATCTAGTCTTTGCTTCTATGTTCAATCCAGAGAAACATCTCTTTGTGTGCATCTCATTATTCACGTGAACATGTAAGAAAAATGATCACCAGAAATCTCAATAAAATAATAACTTCAGTTTCAATTTATCCATGCAAGTGATGAGACCATGTGAGAGATAGAAAAGTATATTCTGAAAGGTTTTTACTGTATAGCTCCGTCCGTGTACCTGTATATTTCTGAACATTGCTGCTGGCATCCAGCTTGAACCAACTGTTGTGCTAATGTAGCGAGTCAGTTTCAATTTATCCATGCAAGTGATGAGACCATGTGAGAGATAGAAAAGTATATTCTGAAAGGTTTTTACTGTATAGCTCCGTCCATGTACCTGTATATTTCGAACATTCTTCTGGCATCCAGGCTTGAACCAATCTGTTGTGCTAATTTAGCGAGCAAAGGAACAAACTTTGGCTAATGTCAAGGTAAAAAGAAATTTAAATTGATAATGAGACATAAACCTTCGCTGATACAACTGGTTCTGGAATTCACCCTCCATCTTCACGAGGGCCTTAAAAAGGAGGGCATTCACATGGCTGAGCACCCCATCACTGCTGCGGTAACTCCTATTTGAGGTAAAGAAATGCTCAATACGCACATTCGAATATGCACATTTAACAAACTGATTTTGATTAAAGAAAAGGTTGCTGAACCAAAACGTCTTCTATGGCTTTTGAAACCAAATCAATTAATGGACTGAGTTTACAAAGTTGGCTACTTGACTGATTTACCACGTAGCACAGCATAACAAGAAAGTCCCAAACTAAGCCCAGTTCAAAGTTCTAACCATGCATGTGTACACTAAAGTAAATCCCAAGCACACAATCACAATCTTCCCACCAACATGTTAAAATCTGATTATGCACCAACAAAGTTCAAACATATAACAAAAAAATCAAATGAGATATCAACCTTGGGAGAGGAAAGACTATATGTTTATATGTTGGGACATCACATCAAGCAAGTGCTAATTCTCCTTACCCACAGAATAAGCTCCTGCTTCAACTAAAACCATCTCCTGTGCTAACCAAACACAACGGAAGCCTCTGAAATGCATCAGATAGATACATTTCGACCTATTGGTGCGGACAAAATGGTACCACACCAACAACACACCCTCACTCCTCGCCTATACAATCTACAGTTCCACTGCAATTGCGCCACCCGAGTCCTGGGCAAACATCAATGACCACCCAGAAGAAAACGACACAGGTTCGAAGCTCCAGTGAGCAATTGAACCGGGCTAAGCATGCTCCAGCACTCCTCGGCCACATCAGATCAAATTTCCAACCAAATATGAATACAAAAATCAGAAATGGAAGGGCTAATCGACAGTAGTAGCCTGGAACAAAACACACACTCAATGCCTTCAGATGTAAAACAGCAAAGAGCAAACGGACTGATCACACCAAACTACACGCTCCCTACACACATGAGCTACGCATGAAGCTACAATTCCAACCACAAGAGGATCCGTATACACTTAGAGCACGTAAAATTGAATTCGGGTTTGGAGCAAGCGAACTCTAAATTTGTTTTGAACTCAAAGTGCAACTGTACAAGCATGATTATTGATTATCATACGCACTCCTCCAATGAGCTAACATTGTGTATATACCCAATGGACACCTTTGTTCAAAAAGAATACACAAAACATTATAACTTCAGTATTAGTTGCCCAACTACGCTTTATGCAGCAGAGGCCCGAGATGTAAGCTATATCCATTATCGAAAAAAGGTTGCCAACTACATTTCAAGACTCAAGAGGCTCGTGCGGTGCTATTCTAACCTCTCTGCATTTTCAAATAACCATGACATCAGCAAACATTACATATGTAACACAACTACTAAAGCACCGTCAAAACAAAATCAAATCACCAACCTAGCAGAGCGGATCATACGCATTGTTTGTGTTTGCAACGAGTTGAGGGTTTGCATTAGATATTCCCTATTAATATAAAAATAATGCAGAACCATAGAAAAGAAAATTGTAAACGTCAGACACGACCAACAACGATAAACGGTATAGAGAATATAATAATATTTGACAAGTCGTGGATCGAAAGCTTACGCAATGTAAATACCCAAGCTTTTGCCGCACTGTGAGTTTCAGCATAAAGAAAGTAATCCTTTTCCGAGGAGTTCCAATGTCTAAGCGGAGTAAAGGAATACTAAAACCTAAAGGCATATGCACTTATTAAGAAAACATTAAAGCTCTTTGAGAATCGTCATATAAGTGTATAGGATACTGAAACAAGAATTGTCATACTTTGGCATCCCTCTGTAACAATTTGAGAGGTACTTATATAAACCTTCATACTTAGAATCATACGAAAAAATATATGGTCAAGCGGTAATCTTACTGAAAATTTACAGGAGACAAAGTAATGGTGCTTGAAGCATCAAATAGAATGATTCCCTTAACAATGATTTCATTCCTCCGATTCGCAACAAGAAAAAATGAATACCAAGATAACGAGAGGAATTTCCTAGGTATTCTCTGTTACAAAAGTCAAGGTTCCATACTTGTATTCCATCTTTCCGACGTCGGGTCCAATATTACCCATCTGCTGTTCCATTTCCTCAACTGTTTGAAAGAAGATAATAAAAGTTCAACAGTGAAATTGCTAGATAAATTTTCACAAGTAGAAAGCCAATCATGGAAAATTATATTGCTAGGGTCCTATGATTGCATTCATTTTAACACGTTGGTCCCATGCGGACCACCGTTGTATTTTCTAGCTAAGTTGCGGTACATGAACAGTTGAACACCAAAAGAATTCCTCTCCGTGTATGGTCTTCCCAACCATTCACCCTTCCACTACCACCACCAGCACCACCTTGTGGTACATCTAATAATATCAATAAAAGGCATTTCCATCAGTTGTACCTAGGACTACAAAAGATCCTTGTACTCATGGAATAAGATTCCCTTGGCTTTCCCTCTCTCCCCGCTAGAATCAAATATCGAATACACTAAGTGGTGCGCAACGACACAGTCAATGCAGTAATCCTAGTCATTACTCGCCAAATCTCATATAATCCCTAGTATAACGATCAAATTATACCCAAGAAAGTGAACAGAAAAGCCACTCATATAATTAGACCAAAACCAGGCTGGAGGCGCGGGGGAGAGGCGGAGATGGGGGAGCGGCGGGAGTGGAGGCATGGGGAGAGACGGAGATGGGTGGCGCGCGGCATGGGGAGCGGAGGGGAGCGCGAGGCGAGTCGGAGATGGGGAGCGGCGGCGCGGTGGAGGATGGGGGGAGCGGATGGGAGACGCGGTTGAGGAGACGGGTATCGCGCGGTGGAGGCAGCGTCGGGGGCGTGTGCGGCGTGGTGGAGGACGGGGAGCGGCGGGAGTGGAGGCGCGGGAGAGGCGAGATGGGGAGCGGTGGGAGTGGAGGCGCGGGAGAGACGGAGATGGGTGAGCGGCGCAGTGGAGGATGGGGAGCGAGGAGGCGCGGGGCGAGTCGGAGATGGGGAGCGCGGCGCGGTGGAGGATGGGGAGCGGATGGGAGACGCGGTTGAGAGACGGTATCGCGCGTGGAGGCAGCGTCGGGCGTGTGCGGCGTGGTGGAGGACGGGGAGCGGCGGGAGTGGAGGCGCGGGAGAGGCGGAGATGGGGAGCGGTGGGAGTGGAGGCGCGGGGTAGAGACGGAGATGGGGAGCGGCGCGGTGGAGGAGCCCGAAGCCACGCCGCGATGAGCTTGAGGCACTCCATCCGGCCAAAGTGGGTGGGGTACCGAGCATGTGGATGAACATGAGCTTGGCCATGTTCCGGTGTCGGTAGTCTTGGTCGCCCTCGGCGATGGCGCCAGTGTCGCCGCGACTCCGCCGCACCACCGCCCGCTCCTCCGCTGTCTTGCTTGCACGCGCGTACGCCGTATCATGTCCTCGTGGCGGCGTCACACACGTCTCGCCACACCACGCACGATCCGAGGGGCGGGGAGGTGCGATCCGAGGCGGCCCGGGGCGGGTGCTTTGGAGGAGAAGGGTTGATGGCGAGGTCCATGGCGAAGTCTCGATGATCTTCGGCAGAATCCGGGCGGCGGCGGGGATCTCGTCGTCGCGGGCGTGTGAAGGGAGCGGAGCGGAGGAGGAAGACGACAACGACGATGGCCGGTGGATCTGGGATTGGGCGGTGGTCGTGATGGGAGGAGGCGGCGGCACGAGGTGGGGAGGAGGAGGCGAGGCGGAGGAGCGGGGAGGCGGCGGCGGCGGCGGGGGGGAGGAGCGGGGGAGGCGGAGGCGAGGACAGCGCGGGGTGGAGAGGAGGAGGTGAGGGCGGAGCGGCGAAGAAGGGAGGGTAGGAGGTGAGGGTGGAGCGGCGGAGGAGGTGAGGGCAGAGCGGCGGCGGAGCGAGGGAGGAGCGACAGGCGGAGCGGCGGCGGAGGAGGAAGGAGGAGCGACGGGATTCGGTGGGGAGGAGGCACACGGGGTAGGCGGCGCGGGTGGGGTTTGGCTCAATGATGTGCATGATCCGGATGATTTTGGCCTTAGGATCTTCAATGAGTAAGAGAAGAAGACTTGAGGAGAGATCTATGCCATTCTTTTGTATGAAGTTGGATTATTTTGGTACGCAAATCTGGGTGGACTTAGATTAGGCATGACTGTGGGGGTGGTTGAGGGGGGTGGATGTAGGAAAGAAAATTTTGGTGTATTATAAAGTAGGGTAGATGAAGTGTCACGCAAGTGTATACCATTGCATGCTTACAACAAAAGTCCAGTATATATTTCACATATGGAGTAACATCCAGTTTTGACAGCGGGGCATGCAAGCCCAAAGTATAATTACATTACAAAAGCTCCAAGATCCGCTTGAGCGCGGCGAAGACCTAAAGCCACGGATCCTTGTCGAAGAAGGGATCTTTCGGGACGTCCTCGACGGGGAGACCTTCTTAACGCGAAATCTTGAATTGCCTTCTTTTCTTCTGGTATCTGTGGAATTTTGCAAGCCTGAGTACTCCGACCCCGTACTCAGCAAATCACAAGGGAAACCCTAACTTATTACTTGCACGGATCAACAAAGGAAGGGAGTATACTTGGTTTATTAACTTTGAGTGGATGCAGTTTTTATTTGCAAATATTTTTATAAAACGGACCCAAAACTACTCCTCAAGATCTCATAGGCTTTCATGAAAGGTTATTTAACCAACTAGTTCAGTTCAAGTGTGTACAAAACTACTTAAGCTTTGCTGCTGGAATCACCCAAGTGACACAGCTCCAATAACCGGGAGCACGGCGTATTCGAATACCATTTATTTGACTCTGCAGAGTTTGTGTCAGACCCGGATTTTTCAATCCGAATCTTACTGTGTTTCACTGCACTAATCCTGGATCAGTAGTTAGTGCACACAGGTACATTGCTGAATCATTTCATACATCGCGTAATCATCCATTATATTACATAAACTGTAATGCACCACGTCTGGTGATAGTTTACAAAAGGGGCCGACTAGGCCCAATGTCATGATTACAAATACGCACAGCGGAAATACAGCAAAAGCAAACCCAAATCCACAGGCAAGCGGCCAGTAGGGTAAGGTGTACAATATATGCCACCAGGGTCCCGGCAACATAAAGGTACACACGCCTAGGGTCTACTTGTCTATGCCTAACCATCGAGGCCTACGCCTTAATTAGCGCCTTTGCTTCCGTTGATGTTGGCGGGGGCCTCCTCGTAGGCGTAGTGTTCTTGAACTCCTGTTTCTGAATTGTATCGCAAGAGCGAGAATGAGCACTCCGACCCCGTGCTCAGCAAGCCAACACACAGAATGCAATAATTTTACATGCATGGCTATCAAAGGATGGTCAGCTCATTTTATTTTGCGAAGAGTGCTTTTGAATACAATTATAGGAAAATTCCTGAGACCTAGCAATTTTGAACTCAAATCTTTTGTTTATAAGGTAAGTTGATCTCATAGTTGACACAGATTCCATCCACCATTACATGGCATCTGCGCCATATGGCATCTTTCAGCGTTATAGCCGCTTAACGTACCAATCGGGGCGACACCGGACAATTCCAAACCAGGCGGTCCTTCGCCCTTCAAGTTTCCATTCCCAATTTCCAATTATTTTTAAATAGAACTATATCCGATTAAGTTCCCATGTTCGCCCATGACCGTAGGCACGGCTATTCGAATAGTTTTAGACTCTGCAGAGTTTGTACACTTTCACCACAAGAGACAATCAACTCGTTGCCCCCACACGATTCCTTGGACGTGTGGTCGAGCGCACCATCACGGTGACTTTTCAAAGTATCTAGTCCTTTCTCCCATCTCACATTATGGGTGACCGCCCATTTGCGATGGGTCCCATCTGCGGCGCGGATGTTTTCCCGGACTCTAACGCAGCTCGGGCTTCTACTTCCCGCAACGTTAGGAAAGCGGAAAACTTCACCTCCACTGGTGTCCCTTCGTGCCCCTTGCCATAGCGTAACCCCATCAATCCACTACCAGTGAGATGAGTCCGGATTTCGATAAGTCTACTTAGCCAAGTTGTATTTTGGACTTGTGGTTGTACTGCTTACACGGTGACATGACAAGATTCATCCTTAAGGTTACCGGATGGTTCTACCACATTTCACATTCTGTGCATCCACTGCACCACATACCAGCCACCAAACCATTCCATCCAGGTATTTAAGCAGTTTGGGATTTTCCAGAGGTAGTAAATAATATGTCCACCTACTACAGTCATTCCACCCATGACTGTTCCCCAAACAATATCACATTTTTTTTGTAAGTGTTGCTTTTGGGGCAGCAAGGTACCCCCGTTCTTATCTAGCAATACTAAGCCGCGGAATAATTATTTGGACTTACTGTAAAGCATATGATAATATGAATTTTTCTAGGGCGACAAGGTTCACATGTCCAAGCATGGCAATGGATCTTTATTAACAAGCACTAAAATAGGTATCTAACTACCACTTTCTTAAAATGAACATATTTCATCACATAAAATAACAGCATGCATGTTCATAATTTAAAAGAAATTAACTTTGCAAATCATAGGTTCAGAAATGATCAAGGTGTTAACTCGCCTTGGTCACAGGGGTCGGTTTCTTGGTGATCTGGTGCTTCTTGTGCTGCTGCCTCGATATCTTCCTCTTGAGCCTCGTAGGCTATTTAATCGTACGGAATACCCCATTAAAAGAAAAACAACCAATCAATAAAATATCACCAGAAATTTAAATGAACTCAAAAAAAAATATGGTTCTGGTTCCATTAGATAGATCTTGAATTTAAACGAATTTAGAAATTTGTTTCATTCAATTCGGAGCTAAAATGAAGAAGTTATAAGCGGTCAAAGTTTTGGTTCAGTCAAATCCAAAATATTACAACTCGACATGTGGGACCCATTGTCACCTCTATTCATTTTAATTTTTCCAGTTTATTTTCTTTTCATTCTTTGTTTCTCGACATGTGGGTCCGTTTCATCGCTCATGGGGTCCATGTCAATGCGGTCCGTGCTTGGATGCATCATCGACCGGTGGGGCCCGGCGGTCACGGTTATTCGAGGATGCGATGGGCGGCAGTGGGGCCCACTGCCGACCGAGATAAACGAGAAAACTCAACCCGGCTGCGAGCGAGGCTCGAACGCAGCGGCCGGAGCTGGGAGGAAGAGAGCGCCGATAGCCAAGTGAGCGGGAGGCTTTGCCTACCTTATAAGGATGAGGAATCCTTTTGAAGGATGCCGACGAGGGCCGGTAGAGAGTCGGGGGCGCGGTGGCGGCGGCGAGGGAGTGTCGGGAGGTCCGGTGGAGGGCCAAAGGGATCCCGGTGCTGCGGGAGTCCGGTGGCGCGATCGGCGAGGACCGAGGATGACCGGAGGTAGGTCGGCGTCGGCGGCGGCGGTGACTCGAAGGAGCTCTCGGTGGCGGCGCAAAATGCGGACGTCGGGAGCTCGAGTGAAGGTCGGGAGGCTTCGCGCTCGAGATGGTCCTAGCGCCAGAATTGGGCTCGGGACGAGAAACCGCGGGAGTTAGTTCGCGGAGTTGGGGAGAAATGAGCTCGCCGGCGGCTACGGTGAACCAGGTCCCATTACTGCTGGAAGACAACGAGTGCGGCGTGGGAGCTCAACGGAGGGCTTATCGCCTTATATAGGCGTTCGGTGGAGCCGCAAACGGCGGGCTGTTTTGTCACCGGGCAGCCATGGCGGCGGCGGGCAGCGGGAATCGGGCGCGCGGATCGCCGCGCAGACGCGAGGGGTTTGGAGTGTGACCCTCCACTGCAGCTTTGCGCCGCGCACGCGCCGGGCGCAGATGGCTTGCGCCACGCGGCCGAGCGGCGTGACCGGGCGGAGAAAGCCGCAGCGGCGCTCGTTCAGGCGGGCGGTGGCGAGGCGGTGGCGGCCTTGCGACGCGCTCCCACCGGGTGACGGGCGGCACGGCCGGCTGGCCGAGAGCATGGACGCCACGGGAGGAAAGCGTCTGAGTGAGGCGCACGCGCGGTCGCGCGGGGAGAAGGAGGAAGACGACACGCGAGACGGGGCCAGCGGCAGCGAGAGAACGGGCACGGGCCCGCGTGCCAGGGGGAGAGAGCGGTCGAGCGGGAGGGTCCGCCGACCGAGGACACGGCGCAGGTCCGCCCGCCGATGGCGCTGCGCGCTGCGCGCGCGAATTGGGCCGCGGTGGGAAAGGCAGCAGCGCAGAGCCGGGCGGGTGATGGCCGGCTGGCTCCGCTTTTTCCCATTTTGGTGCCTCTTTTATTTTCATTTTATTTTTTCTTCTATATATATAGATATATTTTTGGGTTTATTTCATTGCACAATTTCATAAATAATTTCAGATTTATTTAAATCCCTTTCTCCTAATTTCTGGATCATCTTTTGATTCTAAATTAAAATTTAAATTTACCTCCTCATGTGTATATTCCTTTTTATTTCAACTTTAGGGAACCTCAACCAAAAATTCTTGAAGAAACACCATGAAATCCAAATCAAATTAGGGTTTATTGCAAAATATTGCAGGGCTCCATAATTTTACAATTTCTAATTTTTCGGATGTTACAAACCTACCCCTTTAAAAGAATCTCGACCTAGATTCAACTTAACTAGGGAACAGTGGGGTAATCTCTTCGTAGCTGGTCTTCACGCTCCCGGTAGCTTCTTTCTTGGAGTGATGGCTCCATTGTACCCTGCACATGCGAATGACTTGAGTTCGCGTCTTCTTTCCACGGTATCCGGATCTTGATCGGGCGCTCCTTGTAGGTTAGATCCTCCTCAATCTCGATTGCTTCCAATGGAGCTTGATCCTCAGGTACTCGCAGACACTTCTTCAATTGGGACACATGGAAGACGTCGTGTATGTCTGATAGATTCGGAGGTAGTGCAAGCTGGTAGGCAACTTCCCCCTTTTTAGACACAATTGGGAACGGTCCAACATACCGCGGGGTAAGCTTGCCTTTGACCTTGAATCGTCTAACTCCTCGCAAGGGTGATACCTTCAGATAAACATGATCTCCCACTTCAAAACTTAATGGCCTTCTTCTCTTGTCTGCACAACTTTTCTGCCTGGACTGGGCTGCTTGCAGTCGATCTCTAATTAGGCGAACCTTTTCTTCAGCCTGTCTTAAAGTATCTGGCCCGAAAATGTAGTTCTCCCCTACTTCTGACCAATGTAGAGGGGTTCGACATTGTCGACCATACAGGGCTTCGAAGGGTGACATCTGAAGACTGGCCTGATAGCCGTTGTTATAAGCAAACTCAGCATAGGGTAGGCATCGATCCCAATCCTTAGAAAAATCTAGAGCACAAGCCCGAAGCATATCTTCCAATATCTGATTCACTCTCTCTGTTTGACCATCTGTCTGGGGGTGGTATGCGGTGCTAAAATCCAAGTAAGTACCGAGAGCTTCATGCAGGCTAGCCCAAAAGTGCGAGGTAAACTGGGAACCTCGATCCGAGACTATCCGTTTTGGTACACCGTGTAAACATACTATGCGTGACATATATAGCTCGGCTAACTTATTTCCCTTGTACGTGGTTTTGACGGGGATGAAATGTGCAACCTTAGTCAGCCTGTCAATCACGACCCATACGGAGTCATATCCAGATTTGGTTCGTGGAAGTCCCGTGATAAAGTCCATCCCGACTTCTTCCCACTTCCACTGGGGTATTTTTAATGGTTGTAGTAGTCCCGCTGGCCTTTGATGTTCTGCTTTCACTCTCTGACACACATCACAAAGAGGCTACATGTTCAGCTATGTCTCTCTTCATACGGGGCCACCAGAGACTGCTTCATACCGATACATCTTGGTGCTTCCGGTGCAGGGAGTATGGAGAGCTATGAGCTTCCTCAATATTAGGTCCTTGAGATTCTTGTGATGAGGTACAACTATACGCTTCCCGTACCACAGGGTACCCTTGTGATCAACCTTCATGTTAGGAGCCTTCCCTGCTCCTATCAATCCTTTCCACTTTATTATAGCTGGATCTTTTTCCTGAGCAACCATAATCTGCTCCTCTAAACTTGGTTGAATTTCCATGGTAGCTAGAGTGCCTCCTCTACTATCTCCAAGTTCAAGGCTGCAGTTCCTTATATAGCTCAAAGTTGATGTTCTGGACCATGAGATTATCGCAATAGGCCTTACGGCTTAAAGCATCCGCTACAACATTAGCCTTCCACAGGTGGTAATGGGCGCTCGTGTCATAGTCCTTAATCAACTCCAACCATCTCCTCTGCCTCAAGTTGAGGTGTGGTAGGTGAAGAAATATTTAAGGCTCGGTGGTCCGTGTATATGTCACGCTGATTACCTATCGATAATGCCTCCAAATCTTCAATGCATGCACTCACGAGGCCAATTCCGTGTCATGAGTAGGGTAGTTGGCTTCATGAGGCGGTTGTCGGATGCATATGCCACTACCTTGCCTTCTGCATTAGTACACATCCAAGCCCTTGATGTGAGGCATCACAAGATACCTCAAAATCCTTGCGTACATCGAGCGGGGTTAGCACAGCGTGGTAGTCAATCTCTTCTTCAATTCTTGGAAACTTTCTTCACATGCCTTGGACCATTCAAACTTCTTCTCCTTCTTGAGTAGTTGAGTCATTGGCACAGCGATCCGAGAGAATCCTTCATGAATCTCCGGTAGTACCCACCAATCCGAGAAAGCTTCTCACTTGATTGAAGGCGGCACGCCACTCTATGATCTTGCTATTTTGGCGGGATCAACAGATACTCCTCCTGCGACACTATGTGTCCCAAGAAACTAATGTCATGCAGCCAGAATTCACACTTGCTAAATTTTGCATATAATTGATGCTCCTTTAGCCTTTCCAACACCAGGCGCAGATGTTCCGCATGCTCTTCAGCATTCTTGGAGTATATAAGGATGTCGTCAATAAAGACCACGACAAACTTGTCCAAATACTCCATGAATACTTTGTTCATCAGGTTCATGAAGTAGGCTGGGGCATTGGTTAACCCAAAAGACATGACTGTAAACTCATACAGCCCATATCTAGTGGTGAAAGCCGTCTTAGGTATATCTTCAGCTCTAATCTTCAGTTGATGATAGCCCGATCTTAGGTCTATTTTGGAGAATACTGTGGCTCCACCAAGTTGATCGAATAAATCATCAATCCTGGGGAGTGGGTATTTGTTCTTGATGGTTACCTCATTTAGGGCCCTGTAATCCACACACATCCGCGTGGTGCCATCTTTCTTCTTTACAAATAATACTGGAGATCCCCAAGGCGAGGAACTCGGCCTAATGAACCCCTTATCCTGCAACTCATATAGTTGCTTCTTTAATTCTTCTAACTCATCCACCGTCATCCGGTATGGTCTCTTGAGACAGAGTGCGACCGGCTTTAGGTTGATGACAAATTCCAAATCTCTGTCTGGTGGCATGCCTGGTAATTCCTCGGGAAATACTTCAGGGTAGTCTTGTACCACAATCATTCCTTCTAATGGCACCTCTTCACAATAATAGATTTCCACCCGGTGATGCACGGCGATCCACCTTCACTTCTATTGTTAACCCAGACACTTGGTCAAATTGACTTTCCTAGTGGCACGACTTATGACCCTTGATACTTTGCGAGCCAATCCATCCCCAGATAATGTCCAGAGTTTGGGAGGGTAAAACTATTAGATCACCTAAGAAGTCCCACCCTTCCATAGTAATTGCTACCCAGGACACACTAAGGTGGTAGTAATTGGTCCAGTGGTGAATTAAGAACTCATCGGCTTCTTTAGAGTATATCTTGGTAATCCCAACTTGTTGGCATACCCTTAGATATAAATGAATGGGAAGCTCTGAATCAAACAATACTTGTCTTGGTATGGTTTTAACAGAGAACGTACCCATAAGGACTCAGCGGCCTCCTTAGCTTCTTGGCGGTGATGTGGTTGACTCGACCACGGTTTGGGGCTGATGCACTTTTGCGCCTTGTGAGCTTTGATGCCCTTTGTTGAGTCTTTGAAGCTTGATCATGGCTGGAGCATTCTGCAGGGGTGGAGGCCCGTCGGGCCGAGCTTGGAGGCGGTCACTGCTGGGCTGCGCCAAGGCTCGCTCGCTCTTGGCGAAGCCGCTCCTGGCCGCCACCACAGAGCCGTGCCCGGTGGTAAGGCGCTGTCGAAGAAGGGTGATCTCCTCAAAGTGCGGTGTGGCTGCGCCATAGCCCCAGTGAGTGACTGGTGTGTTAGCGCAGGTCGTCCTCGCCAACCGGCGAGTTCGTCTCATTGTACCGCGCACCATCCGCCGCGACGGGTAAACGATAGGGCGTCGGTGAATGGCCGTCTCATATATGTCACATACCGTGCCGTGCGCGGGCGCGCGGCGTCTGGATCGCGTCGCCCCAGTACTCCTTCGATGTTCCGTGGTAAAGACATGAGGTCGTTCTTGTTCGCTTTTGGGTAGATGTAGACCGCATGGTCCAAGATTCATCTTCTCCTATGGTAGCCTTCATCCACGGTAGATAGGTTGCTCGTCGTAGCCCATGTAATGTAGAAGCTTGCGTAAGATGCTTGCGAACTCATTTTCATAGACACCGTGGCCCAAATAATCCCAAATCCCTTCATATCCCGTTCTCGCCATCCAGTAAATGTTATGGTTCCAATGTTAGTACTTTTCCAAAATGTAATGAAAAATAGAGTAGAGCGATTCTAGGAAGGATACGAGTAAGAACATTATACTATGATTTTGGGAATTATTTTCTTGCTTTCATAAGTATTGTATTCCTAGGCCATCCTAATTTTTCCATCCTAAGGTTTTACCCTACGGTCGTATGCTCTGATACCAGCTCTGTCAGACCCGGATTTTTCAATCCGAATCTTACTGTGTTTCACCGCACTAATCCTCGGATCGTGAGTTAGTGCACACAGTACATTCTTGAATCATTTCATACATCGCGTAATCATCCATTATATTACATAAATCGTAATGCACCACGCCTGGTGATAGTTTACAAAAGGGGCCGACTAGGCCCAATGTCATGATTACAAATACGCACAGCGGAAATACAGCAAAAGCAAACCCAAATCCACAGGCAAGCGGCCAGTAGGGTAAGGTGTACAATATATGCCACCAGGGTCCCGGCAACATAAAGGTACACACGCCTAGGGTCTACTTGTCTATGCCTAACCATCGAGGCCTACGCCTTAATTAGCGCCTTTGCTTCCGTTGATGTTGGCGGGGGCCTCCTCGTAGGCGTAGTGTTCTTGAACTCCTGTTTCTGAATTGTATCGCAAGAGCGAGAATGAGCACTCAGACCCGTGCTCGGCAAGCCAACACACAGAATGCAATAATTTTACATGCATGGCTATCAAAGGATGAGTGGGCTCATTTTATTTTGCGAAGAGTGCTTTTGAATACAATTATAGGAAAATTCCTGAGACCTAGCAATTTTGAACTCAAATCTTTTGTTTATAAGGTAAGTTGATCTCATAGTTGACACAGATTCCATCCACCATTACATGGCATCTGCGCCATATGGCATCTTTCAGCGTTATAGCCGCTTAACGTACCACTGGGACGACACCCAGGACAATTCCAAACCAGGGCAGTCCTTCGCCCTTCAAGTTTCCATTCCCAATTTCCAATTATTTTTAAATAGAACTATATCCAGTTAAGTTCCCATGTCTGCCCATGACCGTGGGCACGGCTATTCGAATAGTTTTAGACTCTGCAGAGTTTGTACACTTTCACCACAAGAGACAATCAACTCGTTGCCCCACACGATTCCTTGGACGTGTGGTCGAGCAGACCATCACAGTGACTTTTCAAAGTATCTAGTCCTTTCTCCCATCTCACATTATGGGTGACCGCCCATTTGCGATGGGTCCCATCTCTTGCGCGGATGTTTTCCCGAGACTCTAACGCAGCTCGGGCTTCTACTTCCCGCAACGTTAGGAAAGCGGGAAAACTTCACCCTCCACTGGTGTCCCTTCAGGCCCCCTTGCCATAGCGTAACCCCATCAATCCACTACCAGTGAGATGAGTCCGGGATTTCGATAAGTCTACTTAGCCAAGTTGTATTTTACAGACTTGTGGTTGTACTTGTTTACACGGCCGACATGACAAGATTCAGTCCTTAAGGTTACCGGATGGTTCTACCACATTTCACATTCGTGCATCCACTGCACCACATACCACCACCAAACCATTCCATCCGGTATTTAAGCGGTTTGGGATTTTCCGAGGTAGTAAATAATATGTCCACCTACTACAGTCATTCCACCCATGACTGCTCCCCAAACAATATCACATTTTTTTGTAAGTGTTGCTTTTGGGGCAGCAAGGTACCCTGCTCTTATCTAGCAATACTAAGCCGCGGAATAATTATTTGGACTTCTTGTAAAGCATATGATAATATGAATTTTTCTAGGGCGACAAGGTTCACATGTCCAAGCATGGCAATGGATCTTTATTAACAAGCACTAAAATAGGTATCTAACTACCACTTTCTTAAAATGAACATATTTCATCACATAAAATAACAGCATGCATGTTCATAATTTAAAAGAAATTAACTTTGCAAATCATAGGTTCGAAATGATCAAGGTGTTAACTCGCCTTGGTCACAGGGTCGGTTTCTTGGTGATCCGGTGCTTCTTGTGCTCTGCCTCGATATCTTCCTCTTGAGCCTCGTAGGCTATTTAATCGCATTGAATACCCCATTAAAAGAAAAACAACCAATCAATAAAATATCACTGAAATTTAAATGAACTCAAAAAAATATGGTTCTGGTTCCATTAGATAGATCTTGAATTTAAACGAATTTAGAAATTTGTTTCATTCAATTCGAGCTAAAATGAAGAAGTTATAAGCGGTCAAAGTTTTCGGTTCCATCAAATCCAAAAATATTACAACTCGACATGTGGGACCCATTGTCACCTCTATTCATTTTAATTTTTCCAGTTTATTTTCTTTTTCATTCTTTGTTTCTCGACATGTGGGGTCCGCGATCGCTCATGGGGTCCACATGTCAAGACGTCCGTGCTTGGATGCATCATCGACCGTGTGGGCCAATGGTCGTGTTACTCGAGGATGCGATGGGCGGCGGTGGGGCCCACCGTCGCATCGAGATAAACGGAGAAAACTCAACACGGCCATGCGAGCGAGGCTCGAGCAGCCGCGCCGGGAGCCGGGAGGGGAAGAGAGCGCGATAGCCAAGTGAGCGGGAGGCTTTGCCTACCTTATAAGGATGAGAATCCTTTTGAAGGATGCCGACGAGGGGCCGGTAGAGGAGTCGGGACGACGGTGGCCGCGGCGAGGGAGTGTCGGGAGGTCCGGTGGAGGGCCAAAGGGGATCCCAGTGCTTTGCGGAGTCCGGTGGCGCAGATCGGCGAGGACCGAGGATGACCGGAGGTAGGTCGGCGTCGGCGGCGGTGACTCAAGGAGCTCGGTGGCGACGATCTGGACGTCGGGAGCTCGGTGAAGGTCGGGAGGCTTCGCAACGCTCGGAGATGGTCCTAGCGCCAGAATTGGGCTCGGGACGAGAAACCGCGGAGTTAGTTCGCGGAGTTGGGAGAAATGAGCTCGCCGCGCTACGGTGAACCAGGTCCCATTACTCTGGAAGACAACGAGTGCGGCGTGGGAGCTCAACGGAGGGCTTATCGCCTTATAGGCGTTCGGTGGAGCCGCAACGGCGGGCTGTTTGTCACCGGGCAGCCATGGCGGCGCGGGCGGGCGGAATCGGGCGCGCGGATCGCCGCAGACGCGCGGGGGGTTTGGAGTGTGACCCTCCATCGCAGCTTTGCGCGCGCACGCGCCGGCGCGCAGATGGCTTGCGCCACGCGGCCGAGCGGCGTGGCCGGCGGAGAAAAGCTGCGGCGCGCTCGCTCTCAGGCGGGCGGTGGCCGCCAGAGCGGTGACGGCCTTGCGACGCTCCCACCGGTGACGGGGCGGCACGGCCGAGCCGGCCGAGGCATGGATGCCACGGGAGGAAAGCGTCGAGTGAGCGCGCGCGCGATCGCGCGGGAGAAGGAGGAAGACGACACGCGAGGCGGGGGGCGGCGGCGAGAGAACGCACGGGCCCGCGTGCGAGGGAGAGAGCGGTCGAGCGGGAGGTCCGTGACCGAGGGACACGGCGCGAGGTCCGCCGCGATGGCGCCGCGCTTCGCCGCGGAATTGGGCCGCGGTGGGAAAGGCACACAGCAGGAGAGCTGGCCGGGGTGATGGCGGCCTGGCTCGGTTTTTCCCATTTTGGTGCCTCTTTTATTTTCATTTTATTTTTTCTTCTATATATATAGATATATTTTTGGGTTTATTTCATTGCACAATTTCATAAATAATTTCAGATTTATTTAAATCCCTTTCTCCTAATTTCTGGATCATCTTTTCAGATTCTAAATTAAAATTTAAATTTACCTCCTCATGTGTATATTCCCTTTTTATTTCAACTTTAGGGAACCTCAACCAAAAATTCTTGAAGAAACACCATGAAATCCAAATCAAATTAGGGTTTATTGCAAAATATTGCAGGGCTCCATAATTTTACAATTTCTAATTTTTCGGGATGTTACAGTTTGCTCAGCTTTACCCACACGATCCCTTAACTCTCGCGACAGAGTTAAGAAAGCCAGGTCGTTTCACTGCTCAACTCTTTATATAGGCTCTACCCGGTAGAATTCACTCGGGTCTGGCACATATATAACTCCCGTCCGCTTCGAGTGAACTCTATCGTTGTTAGGCATCCGCAACACGGCCTACCTAACTTTGCTTTCTTAATACTAAGCCTTCTCAATACCTGTAGAGTTTCAATCGAGTTGAGCAGCTACTAAACCAGTGTTGACAAATCAACTCCTGTGGTTGAGCGATCACTATGTCATTTGCTCAGCGTAAGGGTCTAGTCCTTACATTTCCCGGGGTCCGTACCTCGCCAGGTCCGCAACCTCCAACCTAGAGTAAGCGGTGGGCGAAAGCCGTCTCGCGGCGCCCCACAACACCCTTACCCTAATTCAATCCTAGGGTAAGAGATGGGCGAAGACTAACTCGCCAGCTCTTTCCCCAACCCTTACCCTACCTTGTGCATGCCGGCACTCTCCGCTCTAGGGCACGGTGTCCCATACCACCCTACCCTAGAGTCGGGTTTGCAAATTCTATTGGCCTGCAGCCACAACCTTATTAGTATAAGACTTTGCATGATAATAATAACCTACAGTTATCTAGATTAATAGATAATTATTTCTAGAGTTACAAAGGCATGGCTACAAGTTTAACATGGCATTTATCGGTGGTAGGATTAACTACATAGCATGTCATTCTAAATATTTTATTTTACTTTGAACTGACATTTCAGAATTAGCTTAATGCAAATAGCATAATAACATAATTTAAATGGCATGGGATTTCAACATGGTCAAGGACTTGTGACTTGCCGTGAATCCGGATGATCTTGGCGAGCTTGAACGTAGAAGCTCCTGGATCCTGGGACTGCACTTGAACTTCCGGGATTTCCGAAACTAGCGCAAACACATAAAATAAATAAGTCCGGCTTGAGCCTAATCAAGCGAGGGAAAATAAACTATTTAAAAAGGAGTAAAATGCATAAATCTTCAAATGGGGAATTTTATGAATTTATCTGGGATGAATTTGTGGAAGTGGAGGCCAAAAATGGGTCCAGGATATTATCTGGAGCAAAGTGGTGAACTTTGGGAATTTTTGGGATTTTATGTGATTTTCTAGAATTTATTTGGATTTTTCGGGATTTTGGAAATTGAAAAATCATTGGAAATTTGGTGTGAACAGTAACGGGCCGGCCCGGTGCAACAGTGCAGCCCGGCCGAATTTAGCCCGCATGCGCCGACGGCAGTGCGCTAAACAGCGCGCGCAGCGGCAAAGGGGGGCGCGCCCACTCCCACGCACCTATGCAATCTGGATGGGCGACGCGTGGCTCGGTGGACGGCCGGATGAGGCGAGGCGAAGCGGTACGGTGGGGAGATCCGACGGAGGAGGAGGGCGATGTTTATGAGGATCCAACGGTGGCGGGGTTGGCTGGATCTAGCGGCTGCGGTTAGAAGGTGACGAGAGGATCGGTCGGCGGAGGAGGGGCCACGTCTCCCCTTCTTCTACCTCTCGCCGGGCGCGCAAGGCAGGGGGGCAGAGACGGCGGGGCTCGCTCTCTGCCGACGGCGAAGGACTCCGGCGGCAGGGGAGGGTGCCAACAGGCGGAGCTTGACACGGGGAACCCAATTCGGGGCTCAGGGAGGTGAGGGGGTCAATGGAGAGGACGGGAGGCAGAAGGGGGTGATTCGGGTTTGCGGTGGTGAGGGGGCTCGTCAGCGGCGAGATAGCCCAAACGGCGGCGGCTACACGCTCAGGGGAGTGAGGAGCTCACGATGGTGGCGGAGGACGAAGCTCGGAGGCTCCGGAGTGGTCTGGCCACGGTGAGGTGCGACGGCCGGAGAGAAGCTTCGACGCCGGCGCAGCACAGGGCTCCACCTAGCCAGAGGAGCACGCCACGGTGACCAGGGGGAAGTAGAGGAGCTCCGGGCGAATGCAATCGTGAAAAGGGCAAGGAGGGAGAGAGAGCAGCTTATGGGGGTCACCGGCGCAGGGGAGAGCAGCGGCGGCGACTGGGGCGATGCGGCCTCGATTGGCTGCTCGGGGAAGCTCTGAGGAACAGTGGGAGGCGATTGGGGTGTGGAGGAGAAGCTCGGGAAGCGGAGGGGAGCGAGGAGGCTGGGGCGGGTTTTATACCCAGGCGGAGGGGGGATTTCGTGGGGAAGAAGACCCGGGCGCGGTCAAGGCGGTCAAGGGGGAGGACTGGGCGACGACTGGCTTGCGGGAGAGAGGTAAGGGAAGGGAGGGGCTGCAGGTGGGGCTGAGCGGAGGAGGCGGCGACGCGCGGCGGTGCTGGCGTCGATCGGCGGCGCGTCGACGGCGAGGGGCGAACCCACTGGTGCAAAACTGGGGGCGCGACTCGGTCGCGAGCACGTGCGCGAGGGAGAAGGCGGGGAGGGAGGAAGGCGCGAGCGGAGGAGAGGGAGCGGCGACGGCGTCTGGGAAGGAGGGAAACGGGGAGGGGAGCGCGGCGCCAACGAGACGAGGAAGGGGAAGGCGCTGGGAGAAAGAGGAGGCGGAAAGAAGGGAAGGCGCCAAGCAAAGGAGAAGGCGTCCGGCCGAAAAGGGAAAGCGGATTCCGGGGAGACTTTCCAAAAAGGGAAAGTTTCCGAAATTCACTCAAAAATTCAGCAAAAATCAAAGAAATTTAGGTTTGAAAATTTGGGGCTTTTCAAAAGCGCTGCCCGGACAGAAAGGCAAAGGCCACCGCCACTCGCTAGCCGGTGAACGCCACCGCCGTGGTGTCCACTTCGCCGTTCTCACACCCCCACGCTCAGTGGTGGAGCCAGGATTTAATTACACTCTGGGTTTAGTGGTGGAATGATCTATGCTATCTAGGCTGAACTGAATTTACCCGGACTGTACACTATATATTTTTTTCAAACCCAGGCTGAAACCTACTCTGCCTAGGGTGTGGATCCACCCTTGCCCACGCTCCACCCTAGACCTTGGTGGAGCCACGGCCCGCGATCATGTGAGAGATTGAGCGAACTTTTAACAACATCTGAGTAATTTCATCATTTGAATTCAAATTTTAAATTGGCAGCCGGCCGAAAATACCCGGGCTGAGTTAGAATTTGTGGTGAAAATCGCTGCCGGGTCATGCAGCTGGGACCATATAATCAAACACCAGACTGGGCATTGCTTGATTCGTCAGGCCCAAACAGCCCTCGATCCACGCAGCGGCCTGAAGCCCACTGCGCAATACGGGTTCTTGGATTGTCCATCAACGAAGTAAAACTACTAATGGATAGAGATCAATTTCCACTAAGGCCCAACTGCACCGGCGACACGTGCTCGGCCGAACAAACCAACGCCCACGAACCGTTTGCAAATTGCAATTGCGTGCAGAATCTATTTTGTTTTACCTTTCCCAATCCAAAAGATCTGTACAGCTGTAATCGTTTTGACTTCAGCTTTTAGCTTCTGGTTTATTTTTCACTATTCATAAATTTCGTCTTTTTCTGAACTTTTGGCTTTTTATTGAGCTTTTTTGCCGGTTCTTTTTTTCCCGTATTTGTTTGTATTATACGTAATGGGCTAACATATTTTTTTTATATTTTTTATTTTTTAAATTTAATTATGCTAAATAAGTCTCTCTCAGCTACAGTGCTTTTTTAGTAAACTACAGTACTTTTCAGTCATAAGCCACCAAAAAAAGCCCAAATGATCACCACCAGTAGTATGAAACCTGAGCACGTAGAAGCTGAGTTCAACAATTTTGCTGCTGCAAGCTAATGAAAACAGCAACGATTCCTGTTACAACTTACAAAAAAGAGAGTAGGGATCGTCGATCGTTATTCCGCTCTTTTTTTTTTGCTAATGTACCATTACTGTTTTCACAGAACAATCTTAAAATTGACCCAGAGTGAACCACATTAAAGAGTTACCAGTACAAAAGCTACTGTTAGAAATATGGGCAATATTTTAATTCTAAATTTTACTAAAAAATAAATACAATAAAAGACTAATGATGCAATAGACAAATCTAATAACAGACTATTCATTGTACTTTAGAAAATACATAATGGATATTATAACAAATTTGATTGATCGTGTAAATGACTTACAGTTGGGTTTGATAAGAATAGGAAGTAGCGCAGACTCGATACAGTGCAGAACATAGATCAAGCAGCGAAGTGAACGCTCGTGCAAATGTGCGCTGCCTAGAAATATTATTGCCGCCCCGTGTAGATATTCTCTGTGGCATCAGCTTGGAGATATCGCTCACCCTCCTTCCTGGTGCATGGCGTCGGTACAGTAAGCGGGAAGAAGAATGGAGAAGAAATTTGGT
Source organism: Dendrocalamus sinicus (assembly GCA_036346575.1). Taxonomy (NCBI): domain Eukaryota; kingdom Viridiplantae; phylum Streptophyta; class Magnoliopsida; order Poales; family Poaceae; genus Dendrocalamus; species Dendrocalamus sinicus. Next base: position 44,066,813 of record CM070645.1, on the reverse strand, counting down.
TATTCTTAGGTCTGGATGTCTCTAGGTCCTTATAAAGATGCGCAAAAATAACTCACTAGTAACTGATTACATTAACTCAATTTAAATCGATTAACTCACTAGTAACTGACATTTAAATCGTATTTAAGCAAAATAAACAAGAGAGATAATGTATGATTCAGCAAAATAAAAGGTGGGTTTAGTGTGCTAGGAGATGTGCTACGGCACGACATGGTCGCTCCAGAGTTTCTTAATTTTCTGACAGATTTAAGCCTACGTTTTACATATCTAGAGGATTTAAGCCAGTTCAACGTTCTCTCTTCTCCCTTCCCTCGGTCAATTCCTCTCCCTCACTTCCCTCCTCCACCTTCCTTGGCGGCGCATGTGGAGAGGCAAAGGCTATGGTGCTGGTGGCGTGCGCGGAGTGACGGCTAGGGCATGGGGAAGGCAACACAAAGCTTGGCTAGCCGTGGCACTACCTCTGACAGCAAGAGCGGAGGAGGCATAGGCATTCGAACATTGGGGCGCAACGTAGATGGGTGGCGGCATCGGTGCACAGAGGGAACATGGAGCAGAGGTAGGGCACGCACATGCAAAGAGGAACGACAACTATGGTTGCACCCCTCCTCCCCTAAGGGTGTGTTTGGTTCGTGGATGGAGATTGTATCGTATATCCTGACTGAGCGGATGCAGACTGAGTGGAATCGTATATCCTGACTGAGTGGATGCAGGCTGAGTGGAATCATATTTCAGAAAAAGAAGATGTTTGGTGAGGTTGCATAAGCGGATGCAAAAAGCGAGATCTTTGTTTGGTTGCTCGTATGAGCGGATGCGGTCTACCAAACTCGAGAGGTCGACACGTGGGACCGCATAAGATACATCAGATCAACCCATCCAGATGGCTAGTGAAGCTCATTTTGGCGTATCCACCCATCCAGATGAGGCGTATTTTGCATCCGCTCATGCAGATCGCATCCACTTATACAGGCAACCAAACAGACTCTTTCTCAGATTATACGGATCCACCCAGCCAGGACGAAGGAGATTCAGGCAACCAAACACACCCTAAAAGGGGGAGGTGTGGGCTGGGTTGGTGCAAGTTTGGGCCTAGTCCAGCCACCCTAACCTCTTTTTTCTTTTCAAATGGTATTATAAAATTGTCCCCAAAAAAATGATTTGTTAGAGATAGAGTACAAGGAGAACACAAACCACACGACTCTACTCACGCTACACATATTGCATACACATGTGCGCATTCCCTATATACACTAGAAATTTTTACGGAGGCTTCACAGCCTCATAAAACATGGACACATGCTTTCCCGCTGAGCACCCACGCGTATGTGTACTCTGAATATATTCAGCACACTGTGTCAACCCCGGGTGGGTGAGAACGAACACCCTCACTCCCGCCAGCACGCCATTGGCACGTGTATCGAAAGACTGAATTTTGCATCAAAGCAAGCTTTTACAACAGTTGGAGAACATATGAATTCTACATCGAAGCAAGCTTTTTTCAGAGTACTACATCGAAGCAAGCTTACAATAGCAGAACATGCGTCACTCATACAGTTTTAAGGAACTCTTAAAAAATGAGCCAAACAGATGGATTACGGCAAGCACAATGATACCACAACAGCAAGGATAGGCTGATAGGCAGCTCAGAAGCACGACAGCCAAACAAGTCGGCGGGAACTTGGCATTGGACAATGTTGCAGAGGAGCTACACCAGATTCAGGTAATTATCATTCATTATGTGATAATTCAATGACACAAGAATGACAATCCAATGGCTTTGTAAATTTGAGAGCTCCGGTCCTTGTGTGCATTCTGGAATACAAATTGACATCACAAAGGGTGCTACGAGTTGAGTACATAGTTGATGGACTAACAAGGATTAAGATAAGTAAAATGAGTTGTTATTGCTATTAGAGCCACTCTGCAGAAAACACCGTCGGAACCTCTTATTCATGTCTCCGCGACACGGATGTTGCGAACTAGCCTTGGACCTCCTATCTTTATATACCGAAATTGTGAAAGGGGAAAAATGGGGGTGAACTAGATGGACATTTATCTCTTATGCCTGGACGCCAAGTTCCAAAAGCAAGGTGTGATTGACAGCATCTGATCCAGAGCCAACGAACTGAACGGGTCCTGTGTCATGAGAAAGGCTAACATGTTAACTTATTTCTATGAATGTTTTTCTCATTGCTGGCAAACTTTGCGCTACTTACCAGGGCTGATGTATGGGTTCTTAAGGGCCCATTCATCTCGCAGAGATGCAAACTTCTTAAATGGCGCACCTGAAAATTGAAATTGATGAGAGCAACTTTGACAAGATTTATTTGAGGCACTCCGTTTACAACGACATATTAAGGTAAAATGTTGCGTACCATCAAGTTCCACCATAGCCTTCTTGATCACTGGCTTAAACTTGCCTGTGGAATTGCAAGGTTGTACAGGACAAAGTCAGAGGGAGGACTTTACAAGCTTCCAATAACAAAATAACCAAATAGCATATTCGAAAAATACTAATCAGAGGTTCAGAGTCCAAACAATTGAGATACCGAGATAAAATCACATTTGAATTTCTATGTTTTCTAGTACTTATCTCAATAAATAATAGTTTCCCAAGTTATTCAAGAACACAGTTGGCTAACGTTAATATCTAAATACAAAATGAACCTAGAAAAGAAATATATCATAAATAAATATTAATGGCTGAGGAAAATTACCATGCCTCCTCTCAACATCCATCAGTGATGTCAATGCAGTCCCCCCAACAGTCCACTCTGTCACAGGGGCAGCAAGGTTACCAACCTGAATTGACAAAACAAAGAACAGTTAAGTCACACCGTTATAATAAAAAATGATAAAAGAGCACACAACAGTGACAAGATAATCACAGCCATGCACTTGCATATGGTAATTGCCAGATTATCATGGTTACAGAGGAGGTGAAGTAAAAGATGATAATGGTAGCATAAATTAAACAACTTTGTGCATTCATGCAGGTATTTGGCCCTTTTGCTAAATGAACCTCCACAGAAGTGTGTACATAAAAAGAGGGCATGAAGAAACAGGAATTGGTCAAATAATTTCATTATAAATCTAAGTTGACATACCGAAGAAATAAGGCCTGTCTTCCCACTTTGGAGAAGAGCCCCGGCACCATAACCTAATGCATAGCAATAGCTAGCATCAAAATTGGTAGGAAGGCCGCACCTTCCTTCGTATCTGCAAATTGACATAAAGAATAGCATGAGACGATACTTCCTTTTTGGTCCTGCGTAAAGGAATTATTTTAGAAAACGAAGGAATATATACTCACCCAAAGAAGTGGGATTGGCCGATGAAATGGCCCTTGTACTTCCCTTCAGCTTTTCTTTTCTCTAATTCCGTTTCAACCATGGCGATGAGCATTTTCTCAGTTTCAATTTTTGCAACCTGAAAGCAACATTGTGAAAGGTCAGGAACGGATCTCAGGCTAAAAATAGCATTAGACAAAGGGTTAATTAATGGACATAGATCAAAGGTACCATAGAAGTTATCTTACCTGAACATTGCCATGTGGATCTCTTTCCAGTAAAAGCTGCTCCTGAATGGATGGGGGTAAAAAATCAAACAGTTGCTTGGATTCTGGTTCAAGCTTGTTTTTCCAAACCCCTGCTTCATCAACAACATCATGTGCCAAAATCTCATTTAACTCTGCAATAAGTTTCTGAACCTGGAAAAACGAAGAGGAAAGCACAATTAAGATGGTAAGTAAAAAAGGATCACACTAAACGCTGAAAGAGCTAAGTGCAGCCAAGACTGAGGATAGGGAGTATCTCATGAAACTAACTAAACAAAGAAAGTCCTCATGAAGAAAAATGTAGGGAGGGTGGTATAACCTCTGGGATGAAATCAATCAGGCCCTCTGGTATAAGGATGACACCATAGTTGTAACCAAGTTCTGCACGGTTGCAGATGATGTCGGTAATGTAGTCGGTGACATTCTTGAGGGTTTGCTTCTTCGCAGCAACCTGAATGTAAGGCAAAAATGATATGTTTTCTGTGAAACAGCAACATATGAAAAATAACAAACACAATACAGTGCATGCTTTTTCACAAAATATATGCAACTATTGCACCCACTCTCAAGTAAGCTGTTTCAGATCCTAGAGAATTGCATATGAAATGTAACATGGGAGCACAAGTAGAAGAATTTGGCAAGGAAAAAAAACGAGTCACTTGAATGGTGCATGAATAAAATCTGGATATAGGCACGCCCATGGATATAACTCATCGAATGGCACCGTTATGTAACACTAACTGAGCTAGCTAGGGACACTGAATAGAAATGCTAGAAAAAACAAATGCATCGTGAAAGATACTTTCAAAGGAATAACAAGGACCTCTTCTCCAATAAGAGCAATGTTTGGGTGTGTTTGTAAGGCACACTCCAGTGTAATGTGAGAAGCAGCACGTCCCATAAGCCTCACAACTGCATGAGCATATCAAGTACTTATTACGTTGGCAAACAAAATGTGTAAGCAGATAACAATTTAGCAATCCAGTGATACCAAGTTATCTTTGCAAGGAAACACTACGTTTAATCTGCGAGTCTATAATATATTCAAATAAAGTGATTAAATAATTAAGTGCATTGAAAAGATTTTGCGGTATTTTAAACAATATCCTTAGCATCAGTTAACAACTTAACATCCGGCGTGGTAGAACAGTTCGACTAGCTCCTCACAAGAAACCCTTGAGCTCCTCCTGACCTTCCAGATCCGGTCCCCCTCCCGTTGCTCCGACGTCCGGCGGTCTCGCCGGCGGCGTGAGGGGAGGGGGATCCACCCCGGCTCCTTGGTTAGCAGTAGTAGTTAGGTAGATAGGTCCCTTTGTCTCTCCTTTGCTTTTGTGTCCGTCTGTTCTTCCTTCACTCCCGATTTCTTCGGATCTGAGCGGGAAGGGGCGCCGGTGGGAGGAAGGCCAAGCGACGGGTCGGATTCGGTCAGCGGCGGTGGGCCTGCTTCGGGCGGCCGGCCACCCCGTCTCCACCCGAAAAACTCGGATCTGAGCGGAGCGGCGGCGCGCGTGGCGCCGCGAGGCGGCGGCGGCTCCGCGAGGTGTCGCGCGCTCATGAGGAGGCGGAGCGGCGCGCGTGGCGCCGCGAGCGGCGGCTCCCGCGAGGCGACGGCGCGCCATGGAAGCGGAGCGGCTGCACGGCGGCCTTGCGGGAAGCGCACGACGGCGCAGCGCTCGCGCGCGCGTGAGTGGCGGCTCCACCGGCGCGGCGCGCGCCGCATAGAGCGGTGGAGCGCAAAACTCGTGGGCAAGCGTGAAGGAGGCGGCGACTCGGCGCGGCGCGCAACAACTCTGGTTGATGATGAGTGGCGCGCGGGCTCCGACGCAAAGACGGCCTCCATCCGCCCCGACGGTGAAGAGAACGGCGTTCAAGGCGGCGGCAGTGGCGCCGGGCTCCCATCCCTTGCATACATCCCAGGGCCTTCAGCTAAGTATACGCTGCGGCGTCCATGGCGCTGAGAACTTGGGGCTGGCGGGGCGGCGTCGGTGGCTCTTGCGGCTTCACCTTGACGGTGTCGAGCGGATGGCCGACGATCAGCTGCGCCGCACCTCCCACCGTCTGGCGGTCGGGTCCTGGCGACGTCACCCATCTGTTGTGACAGTGGCGGTTGGTTCATTGCAATTTGGAGCTCGGTCGAGATCATTTCCGTGGCTCATGCCCCGGATCTGCTCGGTGTGGCGCATAGGCGCGCAAAGTGGTTTCTGAGGCGGACTTTGCGAAAGCGGCTCATCGTGGAGTTCAAGGGTGGCTATGCCATGGCCTTGAGGCGAACAGACCCGGTGTGTTGGTGGCGGTCTATTTTGTGACCGGGTAATGCGTGGTCTTGTGGAGGTCTTGGCGAAAGCCTTGATGGTGTTCTTACCGATCTCGACAACGATGACGCCTTGCGCCATTTGCCTTCTGGAGGTGTTGTCATGGCACTCCATAGCCCTCATGTATACGATCTCGGTGAAAACCTTGCCTCGGTGAGGCAGCGGCGTCGGCGGTCCTAGCTGTCTCCTTGGAGGCGTCGCCTCGAGGTCCTTATTCACGCAAAGTAGACCGAAGTTTGGATGGTACAGTCGGATGGGGATAGAGACTCGATTGAAAGCAAGGATAGAGAAGAAGTTCTGAAGCTTAGTCTTTCTAGCTTTTCTTTTCATAGTCCTTAAGCTCTCTTCTTTGTTGGTTTTTTGCTCCTCAGTTTTGAGGCTTTGAGCCTAAGAGCTCGTGTAACCTTTGGCTGCGTATATCCCACGTGGATATAGAGGCCGGATTTTATATAAAATCCTTTATCTAAAAAAACAACTTAACATCCTAATAAACATATACAGTTCATAAATATACAATCTATAAATATTAGCCTGAGCAGCAGCATCGATGATCCAGTCGCAACAGCTTTTGAGTGACTAGTTTGACTGTTTGAGTATGGTAAAAGTAGCTAATAAAATCACAACCTGTTAAATTTGTTTCTGTTTTTGCAATTGGTTATTTCATTACGCATAGGAAAGAAAACCAGTCCAGCGTGTCATCAGCCCAACTAAGTACAGAAGCTTAGTCCAGCGTGTCATCAGTCCAACTAAGTGCAGAAGCTTACAATGGTAGTATTTTCCTGATGATCGTGCATCGGTCATCACATTTCCAATCATTTCAGAGTAAATCTGTAAAAGATAATACGTCATTCTCATGACACAACTAGTTTTACATGACTAAGAGTCTTCATGCAGAAGTTTCCACATATAATGCAAATTGAAAATTATGACCATTTAGTTGAGCAAAATTTTCATCTATATCACACAAGGGTACAAAGGTTGCTTGAAATTTTTGCTTATAGAAGGATTGCAAAAAACTTATACTGATTTATATGGATCAAGAACATGGCACCTTGCAAGCAGTGTCAAATCCAAAACTTGTTGGGACCTCCTTGCATTTCAGATCTCCATCAATAGTCTTTGGACATCCAATAACACCAGTCTTCAGGTTCTTCGCCCTACACAGGATGCCGTTGACTTAGATATGTCCATAATTTACTATATGTAACTATTGGCAATGAGAAGTAGTATCTATTGCATGCTAATGATATATGTAACTTCAATTCTTTGTGATAAACTATAACGCTATCACACAATAACCAATTGTAGCATTGTATAAGAAAAAATGTCCTAGAGCACTAGACTCTTAGCAGCCAACCTGAAGTACTCAGCGATAAGGCATGCATTAGTATTCGAATCATCACCACCAATTACAACAAGTCCATCCAACTCTAGCTTGTTGGCTGTATCTTCAGCTTGCTTAAACTGCGGTAACAAAGCCGAGTTAAGTTTATGAAGAGATTACAAATGGTCATACTTTGATCAATATTGAGATGTTCTTCAATATACCATGAGAGGTATTGGTATGCATATGTACAAAAAATTTTGACACAAAAGGACATACCTGCTCTGGTGTTTCAATCTTATCCCTTCCACTGCAGATCATATCAAATCCACCCTATTTGAAACATAAAAAAACACTGGTTAAAATTCATTTAACTTAAAGGAGACCTAATGATGAAAAAAAATTAACGGTATGCTACTTAACATCCTCAAGGCACTGCTTCCCGTCAACTGCAAACTAATATCAATTTACAGGCCTAATTATTGACAACATTGCTACAACAAACATCTTCTACATATATATCTAAAGAAATAAATTACGAGATTTGCACAAAACAGTGCAAGGCTACCTACATGCTACAACTGAACACGACCTACTACTCCAAAAGCCTCCAACCAAACCAACGTGACTTGGCAAACTAAACACTGCTAAAAGCGCATCAGTAAGTTGGCATGATGAATAGCGTGTCTAACCTGATTTCTGTAGGGGTAGACGAAATCCGCATTGAGTTCGACATAGTTGCACTTCATGACTCCTGCTGGACCTCCCTTGAATCCATACATTGTGCTGCCCTTTGCACGATCCTGCAAGAAATCTAAACCAAGCCAAACAGAGCCATCGACGGGAAGGTATCAGGATAATTCCACATTCCATCGTAAGCAGCTTAACATAACTTGACGTTATCAATCAAAATCTATCAGCTAATTATAGCTCAAGATGATTAGGAGAAAAGGTAGATAGCTACCTAGAAAATTCCAACTTGAATAATTGAACGGAAAAAACTGAGCAACCCTATTCTCTAATCACATTTTAAGGGATTTTGGCTACCAGTAAATATTTGTTTCATACTGATACTGTTCATCCCGATTCTCAAAACAATTCGCAACATTAAGAGCGGATCAGAGAGCCCTCACCGAAGATACCGCAGATCACATTGTGCCCACCGGGCGCCTGTCCGCCGGAAAGCACCACCCCGACCTTCAGTGGCTTCCCCTCCGCCGCCTCCTTTGCCGGCACCAGCGCTACTGACGGCTGCCCGAACAGGTTCGGGAACAGCTTCGCGATCTCATCTGCGGGGATCGAATCAGATCCAAATGTAAGACCAGAACGATCAAGACCGAACAATCGAATCGGAAGGCGAGATCCGAGCTAGGGAAGCGCGTCGATCATTACCGGGGTTGCCGGAGGCGGAACTGGGTGGCCCGTCGACGAGGGAGAATTGGGAGCTGAGGACGGAGGGGAGCGGGAGTGCGTGGTGGAGGCGGCTCGTCTGCACCTCGCTGTACACCGACGCCAGCTTCGCCGGCGATGGTCCGTTCGCCGCCGCCATTGCCGACCGCGCGTTCGCGTGCCTTGGATTGGAGAACACGAACACGATGATGCGGGAGGAGGGGAGTACAGTTCGGTGGGGGCGTCTCGTGGCGGGTTTATATGTGCGATCCGACGAGTCCGTTCTGCGGATCTGCGCTGCTACGTGCACAACTGACATTTTTTACATCGTCTGACCATTGGGCCCCGTGGGTTAGAAATTTTGTTTAGAAAACACATGGGTTGAAAATTCAAGTTGAAATACAAATTATGAAAGTAGAAACTTTCATACAAATAGTCGTCTTCTTTTGTTTGATAAAAGAAGATATTTTCTGATTGCGCTATTTTCTATAGTTTTGTTTTAAAAACGTAGGGTTGAGTTTGTGAAGTAAACCATATAAATACAATATTTTTAAAACTAGAATAAGCTAATTTTTATGAAACATTATTTGAAGTATGCAAATCTTACATCGGATCTGTTCTTTTTGCTACGCTTTTGGTTTTTGGGCTGTTTGTATGATAGATTACAGAGATGATGACTGGGTCAACAAGGGTTATTTTGATATTTTGACCAAAATACCATAAATCATCTTGAATCAAAACCGCGGTGCATGGGCGATGCATTGAAGAGTGGTTTAGGTCAAGATGAAGTTGGTTTGATCAAGGCGGATCAAGACTAAGGATTTAACGGATACCCACTTATGAGCTTTGAAAAATATGCATAAGTGAGCTTGAATGAGTAAAACCCGTGTGTGTGGAGTTAACATATTTCCCCCATTGTAAGAGTGGATAGAATCCATTTTGAGGTGTAGGTGGCTGGTTGACCACTTATAAAAGGGTTGAGATAGAGACATGTAGAGTTAACCATCTAACCCCTCTTTCATATGCTCTCTTATTTAGGTTAGGGTTTGAGAATGGAGCACTTGGTGTGCTCTTTGTCCTTGAAGGTGGAGTGGTTGTAAACTCAATCTTCTCAAGTAAGCAATACATCAATCTTGACATATTTCCATGTATCCATCTTGATTTGGTTGGTTTGCCCTTGTTTTGACCTCAAAGTGTGATTTTTTGAACCGAGCATTTTTGAGTCGATTTCTTTGGTGTTCTAATTTGTTGTGACATGTGAAAATACATCTAGACTCATCTTGGTCATTATCCACCCACGAGCTAGTTATATTCACCAATTTTGATTTTGACTTGGTTGTGATGTAACCTTCCAACAAACTGAAAAAGGTCTCATTTTAGCCATGATTTTTATGATCGTTTGTTAGAATAGATTCACAATACCCTATAGATGATCTCTACAAAGTTTCACATCATTTGAATCTACGGATCAAAAGTTACATCTATTTTCGTTTTGAATCAGAGCTGAAAATAGACTCAGTTCTGTTCTCTGTTTGAAGTTTTGACCACGTTCAGATCTACGACCACGTTGGTTTTGACCACGGTCAAGTTTCTGATCGCATTGCTTCTCTTTTCGATCACGTTCAGGACTTCGATCGTTTCGTTTCTTCTTGACTATGTGGGGTTTTCGACCGCTCATTGATCGTCAATCTCACTGGTTGATTTTCGAATTGATTCGACCTCGTTGGTCGCAGATCACTCGTTGGCTTCCGACCATGTTGGTTGTTCAACCACGGTGTTTCAATCACAGTCAAGTTTCAGATTATATCGCATCTTTTTTTGACCGCGCTCAGTCTTCCAATTGCTCCGCGTCTTTTCGACCACTTTGGGTTTTCGACCGCTCACTGGTCGTTGACCTCACTGGTCGTATTTTCGACCATGTTGGTCTCAGACCATTCGTTGTCTTACGACCACGTCGGGTTTTTGACCTCTCACTAGTTGTTAACCTCACTGGTCGTATTTTGGCCAGATTCGACCACGTTGGTTTTAGACCACTTGTTGGCCTTCGACCACGTCGGTTATCAACTACGTTGGGATCCAACTAGCAATTGTATTTCGACCAGATTAGATTTAGACCACTCGTTGGCCTTTGACCACATTGGTTTCGATCACGTCGGTTATCGACTACGTTGGTATCCAACTGACAGTCGATCTCTGATCACGATGATATCTGTCCGATAGTCGATTTTCGACTATGTTGGGATCCGACTAATAGTTGATCTCCGACCACGGTAAGATCCGTCCATAAGTTGAGTTTCGACTATGTACGTTGGTTTCTTCTGATAGTCGTAACCGACCACGTTGTTTTTCCGATGGGTGATCATAACTCGACCACGTAGTGCTTTGATCTGGCCGTACTGAGCTCTGTTTTCATATGCTTTTCAAGTAGACTTTATATCCCAATCTTCATAGCTTTGTAACTATCGGAATAAAGGATTAATGAATATTTAGAGGAAAAATTTCTAAATACCATTCACCCTCCTCTGCTGCCTATCCAGTCCTACAACAACATTTCATCTGTTTAGTACAAAGAAGGTCAGCAGCCCTCTTAACACATAATAGTTGGCTTGTTTTTATTTAATCGGCTTTAATGTAACTTTGGCAAATAATCTGTTCTTTTTCCTACTTTGCTTCTTTTCTGTACTTGGCAAATTGACAAGATAAGTTTTTGTTCTTTTAGATTTTTAATTTTATTTTTCACCAGAAAGCCTAATGATGAAGAACAATGCCAAAAGGCCGAGGCATTTTTTTTTAACAAATTGATGCACTAATGAAGTGTACCACCTCAGTTTTTAACTTCTATGTTATTCAAGTATTGCTTTCTTCCCTTAGATGAAATGGATAATGAATTGTCCTACAATCGGCTGTCTATAAGTTGAGAGGCCTTTACAGACTTTTCATGATTACGTGATCTAATGATCATCTTTGGCTTGGTATGATATTTGCAGAATGGAAAGGCGGCGGCGTGAGGATGAGGTGAAAAATAGAGCATCGAAGAAAGCACAAGATGCAGAACAGTCCACGATGAACAGGGTATGACTTCTGCCTTATTACGATGCATGAATCTGCATGATACAAATCTGTACTCAAAAGTAATGATCGCCAGAATCTCTGTACTTGTGTTGGTCTGGCTGTTAGCATTGGTTGTCTTTCATATTAGGCTTCAAGCCCCCAAACATGATCTGAGCAAGCTGGTGGTAGCCTGAAATCAATGAAAGACAAATCCAATCAGCAAGATAAAGATACAAAAGAGGGATCGAGTATGCAGGTTGCTGGGCCTGGTGGCGAAATACACGCAGGTATAAAAGTGCACGATAGGTTGGCACAACTTCATCTTTTCTCAAAGCAATTTGGCAGCACTTGCTTCAGTGCAACTGTGATTGAAATTGAAACTTCTGCAGATTTATTTCATGCTGGTCCTGTTAGATCTATTGGATGACTAGATAAATCGTTGATGTATTGCACAGCCCAAAGGCCCAATCTGTTGGATACGATGGCCTGGAGGCCTGCTGATCCTGAAGAACTCCGATGGATGTCTCAAGAAGTTTGCGGTTATGTTGAGGCTGTTATGGACAGTTTGGCAGCAAATGTTCCTAAGGTTCATATTTGTAGCTTCAGTCAATTCTTTCACATTTTCATATATGGTACAATTTTCATTGTCTTCTGCACGATAAATTGATCAGGCTATCGTGCTTTGCCAAGTGGAGAAAGCAAAGGAAGATATGCTAAACCAGCTGTACAGCTTAATAAGGTTGGATGCATATTCTCTGTTTGTCCTGGAATAAATTAGGTAGCCTGGTTCTATGTCCAGTTGTCTATTGCACGAGTTTCTCTTTCATTTACTCAATTGGCTGAAAATTACAATATACCACCCAAATGCAAGAACTGCAATCAATGAAATATTTTTATGGGTGAGAATAGAGTTACATGCAGTTATGGGTATTTACATGAGGTGAGGTCTATTTGAATAGGTTCATTATATTAATTACTTCCTTTACTTATTTGCTTCATATATTACTTTTTTATGAGATGAGGTAACGAACAGAAGTCATGACTATATCCAGAAATCCTTCATGTCTGAAATGTTCTATAATTCTTTTTTACAAAGTGGTATGCACTTATTCAATTGCTTCTCACACTCTGGCTTTGATATGCTTGCACAGTTGCACACCTACACCTAATATGCACCTAGCCACCTGCTCAAGTACATGTAGCATAGCTCATAGTTTTTGTCATTTGTTTGCCATTTTTTTTGCGAGTCATAGTCTGCCCTTGTTTACTTAAGAGGTTATCCAAATGTGAACTGTTTCCTTTGAACCAAGTCTGCCCAAGCTCAATCATGGGCTGGTCCCATTCACACTTGGACCTGCTTACAGGACTATTGTTCACATAACAGTGTTCTTTCGTTTATTAGCTTCGTGACTTTTCTGCGCCTGACGTATCATAACCAGACTGACATGCGCGCGCCAATGTGGCAGAACAACCCAAGGTCAAGTCCACATTGTTAGATCTATTAGATGAATAGATGAATCGTTAATCTATTACAGAGTCCAAAGGGACAATATATAGTATAAGATTTAAGGGACATTATACTAAACCCTAAAAATTAGGAAATACCATAAATACCCTTATATCATTAACACCTCTCTTAAATGCAAGGTGTATGCAATAGCATTACTTTTGAAAGGGTTGACATTAAAATAAGAAAAATCCAAAATCTGAATCTTGAAGATGTCATCATAACATGCAGCTCTTGAAAATTGTGTCGAGGCCCGAAGATCTCTATCTGGGGTCGTGCGGCAGGCCAGTAGCCCATAAAGCATGGTGGTGTAGATCGAAGTCCGAAACGACAGCGGTGCGGATAGAAAGTGCAGTGGCCTTACAACTTAGGGTGGCAACTTAGAGAAAAGCGGCAGCCTTAAAACTTCTACGATCTACAATGGCTTAGAGAGAACAACGGTGACTGTGGCCATGCAATAAGGAGAGGACCACACTCGATCAAAGAGGATGGACCTTTGCTAGCAAAGCAAATGGCTGACGGACAAAGAAATTTGTGGACCATATGGGTTGGACGAACTGAAAGATAGATACTACAAATTTGGATAGACGCAACGAAAGACTAAAAAAAAAGACAGCCAGCAGAAACTAGCATCATCATTCATCCTTCAACAGCTCAACACCAAGACTAGAGAACCAATCGAATTACCGAAGCACAGAAACACCTCAGTTGCAAGATAGAACTATGGGCATGTGCTTTCACCACACCTCCCACTGCACGGCATATAGGCAGCACAACAGATGTATCTCTACATGTCATTATAGAGAGCCCTTTTGCGAAGCATGTATGACACACATGGTCCACACCATAGCACCAAGAATATGGGAAGTCGGCCTGGATGGTGCTTATGAGGTCGGTGTGCTAGAGGTTGCGGTAGCTCTAGCGGAGCTACATCTTGTCGAGGTTCGCTTGCGACGAGGCCATTGCTGCCTCCTGCATGCGCATGAGGATTCCGGAGGGGAGATCGAGGCTCTCTTCGAACGGGCTACGGGACCAAGCCAACGTGAGGAGGTGACGCTGGGTTCCTTGGGGCGGCATCGGCAGCCAGGATCAGGTGCATTGGGAGCCAGAGGCTGGTGGGGAGCAGTGCCAAAGAGGGAAGGGCCATAGCAAGCGGGTGCGGTTAGCGGCGACGCTCTCATTGTCGACGGCGCCGGCAGCGTCCTGAAGTCCTCCTTCCGGCAGCAGAAGGCACACACTAGGATGGGCTTCAGCCACTCGGATCCGAGACTGGGTGCGGTAGATCCGGCTAGGTCTGAGTGGATCTGAGCCGGGGAACTCGGTGATGGTCGGATCCGGGCGGAGCAAGGCTGCGGTGGCCCAAAGAGTGCAAGTTGCACTAGACGTTGATGGCTGTGACAGCCTGCTAGGATGATGGCCCAATCCGATGCGGATGATGGTGGGACGCGGCTGGCGACGGCTAGATCCGGCACGGAGGAAGAGAGCCCGAGGAGGAGGCGGCCATATCCGTGCAGGTACCAGGACGAGGCGATGAGGAGGCGGCAGCGGAGGACTAAGTGACCTTAGGGTGGTGGTGAGCAGAGTCTCTCCACCGCCATGGAGCCAGGGCGGTGAGAAGATTGCCGCCCCCGGGAGTGGAGATGCTCCTACCGGAGGTAGCTGCAGCGGAAGACGAGCGGCAGCTACGATTGAGAAACCCTAACTCTAGCTGCTGGTTCGGATACCATGTTAGCTCAAGGAACACAAGACTAAACCCTAAAAATTAGAAAATATCATAAATACCCTTATATCCTTAACACACAGCAACAAAACAACCGAGGCAGACCACCACGAGGTGTTATTTAAACTGATTTTGGAAGATGAGGGGTTTAAATAACCGGTTTTATAGTTCATGGACTTATTTTTTTTATAGGGGATGGACAAGGTGCAAACGCCTGCTAGTTTTTTTTTAAAAAAAAACTGTCATGCACCACACATTTCCCATTTCTTACTCCCACCTGTAGGAAGGTTGAAAAGTGTTTGTTACATGGTCATTCCTTTTTTTTATAATATGTTGCTAACCTTCTCACTATTCTCACTTTTAGTGCACAACGCAATGCAAAGAATGAAGAACTTCTCCAAGAGGACCAAAATGCTAAACGTAGACGGGAAAAGTACCAAAAACAATCATCTCTCTTGCCAAAGCTTACTCGTCAGCTCAGTGTCCATGATAACAGAGGTGCTGCTGCATCATATTCCAATGATAGTTCTGGAGCTGGTAAAGTGGTAAGCTGGCTATACTTCAGATGCCTGCTTCATGCTAGCAAATGCAATAGTCTTATCTGTTTGTGAATTTTGTCCAATTTTCTCATAGTAAATATGGTTTGCCTTTTGAAATCACCCAAACTTAAGGCTAACTTGATGGTACTCAATACTACTCCAGTATGCTCAATGATTTTGTTTGCGCATTAGCATACATATGCCAATGGGCAGGTTACTACAATGGTCGTCTCTAATATGTTGAATTACTATTCTGCTGGTCATGTTCATTTTTTAACTGCCACATGGAAAAGCATTTTGGGAAGCCTGCTTATAATGATTGATCCAATTGCAGAGTTTGTGTGGTAATGACTTAGTAGAAATTAAGCATTCATATTTTCTTTTTCAAAATTAAGCATTCTTATTGGTTACTCATCGTAGGCAAAGCACGATTTATGGTCAATAATATTTTTAGTTTGCTTGCACTAGTATATGCCAATGTGCTGATTAGCTAGGATGGTTGTCTAATGTGTTGAATGATTACTCTGGTCATGTTCATATTTTCACTGCCACATGGACAAGCACTTCCGGAAGCCTAATTATAATGATGGATAATTTCAGAGTTTGTGCGGTACTGACGTAGCAGTCTAGCAGAAATGAGTATGTTACTGGTGTCTGTCTGCACTCTTCAGTTGTTTTGCAACGCCAAAGTTTTCAGCTGCAAAACTTCAGACCTTATTTGCCAAGCCATTCTTGCCAGAGTTTGGGCATGACAACAGTCATAACTCACGACCATATGTCTTAAACTGTCTGTTACTGTAATCATGCCACGACCATGGTTTGTTACACGAGTAATCATGGGTGCAGTCACAGCTCACAACCATCCTGGTTAGGTGGTGGTTAGGACCACAACTCTCCCCTATTTGCAAAGCCATTCTTGCCACAGTTTGGGCATCACAACAGTCATAACTCATGACCATATGTCTTAACTGTCTGTTACTGTAATCATGCCACAACCATGGTTTGTAACACAAGTGATCATATATTGCTGGTAGAAGCGAGAATCCGAACAAGTAATTTTTTTGTAGGCCAGAAAAGACCCATTTGTGTATTATAAGTTTATAGCTTGCTAGTAACAACTGAGAGATAAGATACTCAAGAGTTCATGTGGAATTTTTTCTGGACTGTTTAGTTGTGTCTACCAGTTCATGTGGAATGAAGCTTATGGGCAGTGGTAGCATTGCTGTTCCATGATTGGAGATTATAATTTCCTGGAGTAACTCTTGCTATTCTAAATACAGAGCTAATATATATTTACTTCTTGTGTTCTCTGTTTCATAGTGTGTCACTAAAGAAACCTTAATTAAGATAACCGAATGTTGCACACGAGCTCATGAAATAGCATGTGAAAAAGTTGACCTCTGAAGGATGAAGTTTCAGTTGCTGATTCTCGGAAGGACTAGAAAGATTTCAGTTGCGACCTGGGACCATGTATAAAGGCTTTTTTTCATCTTGTCGTCTGCCAATGTATTTGCGCGTTCTGATATCAGCTATATCTTGCCATCAGAGTACTCTCTTGTAAGTTGATAGGGTGTATTTCTCTTGACATATCGACTAAGTGGATATTGAAAACGACTTTGACTATCCCAAATTATTATTTTAAGCATTATATTCAATGTATGTATGTAAAAATATAAAACAAAAATAGATATTTATTAGGAGTTTAGGAGGAACATTACACTGATTTTATATTAAAATATAAAATACGTTCTACATTAGACCATTCAAAAAATGTCCTATATTTTTTGAGGGAATAACATGTGATTTGCCTAACTGATGAGTATCGACCACTTCCTGAAGTCCAATCAGGAACCGCCACCAATGGAGTACAGACGACAATCACCAGTAAAGTAAACATGTTCATTTTTTCTCTCATATGTACCGGCAGCGAATGTACATTTACGTGTCAATGCCTCCACCTTTTCTCTCGTATACAATCAATTTCAATGGGTGTAAAAAGATATCCGAAGAAAAAAAAATGAACCAAAGAATGGGGAAAATTGTACTACCCACCTCTATAACCTATCTATTTACACGGCAGCCGCTGTCGACGTCACCGGACTTCTTGCCGGAGCCACTCCCCATTCCCTTTCCTCCCGGGCCAGCCTGTTCAGCTTGGCGAACATCCCGACCATCGGCGCGGTATTGTATGTGCACGCCTCTGTCTGGATGTAGTTCTCTCGGTTGTCCCTGAACCTGTCCCGGCGGTCAGGCCCCCCGACAATTGCGCCGACGAGGACGTTGGGGTTTGAGCTCCGCCTGCCGAACCAGTGGTCGAACCCCTGCGTGCACCCGATGAACTCCTTGCTATGCTTGTACGGCACGATGGATGCGGCACGGTGGTGCACCCTTGTGGGGTACTTGGCGCCGTACCCGACGAGGTAGCTAATGCCCCTGGGGTTGGTGCCTAGAACGTAGTCCACCTGGGCCCTGGCGAGCGTGAAGACCTCGCCGACCTCGGCGGTCTCGCCGCCGGCGCACGTCACGGTCTGGACACCGGCCTCGACGAGGTAGTCGGAGTAGGCGGCGAGGAGGAACGCGGCGTTGGTCACGTACTGCATGTTGTTCCACTGCCGAATATAGAGCATCCCGCCGGGGCTGCGCTCCACATTGGCGTCGGCGCCGCCGGCCGTGTTTCGGCCGAGGCATGCGCACACGTAGTGCTCCGCCTTGTCCTTGTACTGCTCCAGCGTGCTCTTGTGATGCGCCGAGTGCTCTCCTCTCAGCAGTAGCTACATGAACATCACACTCGTGAGTGAGCAATTATGGTAATGTATACTTCAGTTACTTCTCAGTTCTGACAATGTCGAGTTATTTATAAAATCTAATAAATTTATAATATTTTGAAAGTAATTTTTATGATAAATCTATACACATAACTTTTATGTATTCAATTTAAATATTTAAAAAGATATTAATAGTCAAAGTTTTAAAATTTTAACTACATGTATTACAAAACGACGTGCATTTGTGATTGGAGGGAGTATTATCTACGTAAATATTTTACTACTTACTCTTGCTGCTAGGATCTGGACGCCGGCGTACTTGACGTCCCAGCTAAACTCAGTGATGGCCCAGCCAGTGCCGCCGAAGCAGTCAGCCTTATCGACGACGTAGTCGAGGTAGTCAGCCTTGCCGGTGGCTCGGTGGAGCCATAGGGCAGCCCAAAGGAGCTCGTCCTTGTACCCGCTCACCGATGCGTAGTAGCTCTTCACCTCGGCGATGCTACTGTCGTATTTGCCTCTGTACTTGTCACCAAACTCGAATAGCTGCACACAAAAAAATGACCCCCCAAAAATACATTAGCTAATGTGTATACTCCATTAAAACCGCACTGGTTTTACAATTGACATTGGGGAAAGTATTGGGTGTGAATACGGACTAGTTCAATTAGCACATGATGACGCGACATTTCTTAGTTTCTGAGTAGTTTATGTGATTGAACTGGCGACCTAATCATGGAAACGGGAGGCAAATGGAAAGTTTTCCCATCCGCCAGACGCTAACCACACCTTTCCTTTTTCTTTTTTTCGTTTGGTTGCGTGCCAGCTCCCTGGCCCCACATGGCGGCAGCACCTACGAACCGACAGAAACCCCTCACCTTCAAAAAAGAAAAATCTTTTCCTGCTCGACATCGTGTTGACAACTTGGCATGTGCCGCACAATGCACAAGAAAGAACACACCTCCAGCTGAAATACTACTACCCAGGGAAGGTCAGGTACATCCAAGGTCCTACTCAACAATACTACTATAATAACTTCTATAAATAACTTATAAAAACAATTTTGATTAGCCACTTTATGCAAAAGTTGATTTCTAAAAACTAAAAGTTAGAAATTGTTTAGAGCAAAGCCTAAATTGCAAGTGTACACAACAATCTAAAATTCGGTACCTGTACCGGTAAAACTCCACATTTCGAATTCATCTTTTTCCACACGAATATTTAAGGTACGTAGAAGGATTATTCTTGATTCTTTAATTCGATCGCGAGACTTTTGTGG